>KQ988439.1:185985-208115 GCA_001598015.1 Dorcoceras hygrometricum | reverse complement strand
GCGACCAGCAGATAGCTGTTTTGAGGCGAGAGCTGTTGTCTGCTGATGGTTGCTACGGCGTCGTTTTGATAAGTTGGAACGGTGTCGTTTTGGAGTGTTTTGTGCGATTGCTTATTTGTTGCTGCTGCTGAATTTAGCGAAAGAAAAGAGGGATGCTGCTGATAGACTCCTGCTGGTTACTTCGAGTGATTTCAATGATCAGCAGGCGAGGATTTTAAGAGGTATTTATAGAAGTGTTGATCGACACTTAGAATTATTTTGAGCCAGATATTTCTTATCTCTTCTTCTCCAAACCCTCGTCGAACTACTGTTCACCGTGAATTTCCACCGCCGATTCCCAACGCATCCAGCCTCTGTTTTTGAAAACCTTAGTGGCGCTGGATTCCCCTTGCTTAACTCTTTCGTTTGCTACCCATTTGAGACGTTGTTTTAGCGCTGTTGTGGAGACGCGAGGCTGCTGGAGTTCGAAACTTTTGAGAAAAGTCTGTTCGCGTGTTCTTCTGCTAGCATGAGCTGTTGGGTGAGCATTTCTTGTAGTTTGAGCTCGGTTTTTGGTAGTTAATGCCTGCGTAGAAGTGTAGGATCTTAGTATGCTTCTGGCCGTAGGATTAGCGTGATTTTGTAGCTGAATTGAGGTAAGATATTAGCTATGTTGTAACAGATTTCAGCTTCCAGGAAGTTCCTGCTGCGTGATTTGAGCCAGGAGAAATCTGTTAGGTAAATTGAAGAAGAAAGGTACGAATTGAGCAGCTCTTAGCAGTTTTGGGCTTGAGCATGGCTATAATTCGATGTTGTGAAATCTGTGGCTTTACTGATATGTGCTTACGTGAATCAGTTACTGTTTTGATTGAATGTGTGTACTGTTTTACGTTTAGGCATATTATGTATTGAGCATGGATATTGAATGGCATTCATGCATACATCTTGAGCCTGATTTACAAATTCGATTTGATAACCTGATTGGGTGCCACGTTGTGACTGGCCGACTGGTGGGTCGTGCCTGAAAAGTCCAACGCTATCGTCGGAGCGGTGACTACCGGATACGAGTGTCTACCGCCGAGCTGTGATGGGCTGACGGGCCCCGATGATCACGGACCGATGATTTCCCGGTTGATAGACCATGGTATAGAGGCGACATGATATGATTTGCCGGTTGTTACACCGATCCAGCTGACTGCTTTCCCTTGACAGCCTCATGCATTCATAGCATTGATTTATAGCTTGCTGCATGTTTATCTGCTTTGATAGCTCTTCGTACTGAGGCTTGACCTCGTACTTGTTTCCTGCTTTTGTTTTGTTTGGGTCTGTGTTGCCCATTTGCAGGAGCATTAGGTAATCAAGCTGGACCGAGTGGAAGTTCAGCTGGTCGATCCCCGCGTCCCTGAGCCCCAGTCTATATATGATATGTATTGAACCGGGGGATGCCCCGTGTTATCATGTATTGGGGATTTCTATTTGGTTGATATACCTGTTGTGTTGGAGTTTGAGGCAACTCGTATTTTATTATCGCTATTTTGAATGTATGCTTTGAAGTTCAGGCCCATGGTATTTCGAAAAATTTTTAAGCCCTGAATTTAAGCTTCCGTGTTTATGCGCTTATTATGTGTTAATTGTTAGTAATTAGCACGGGGCCTGACAATCAGACTCTAACTACGGGATACAATAACGAAGCGCAGGGCATACCCCTGGCTAACTGATACATATATATATATATATATGCTATACGCAACTGGGACACGCTAACAACCTCCTGGGCACCACCAGCTGGGTTAAAGCCACGACCAGCTGTAAACCTGGGTTTCCTGAAAACAACACAAACAAGGAAACAAACCAAGCCCCAGAGGGACATGGGGTCAAACCTCAGTACGGAGAGCAACTAATATAGCAAAAGAATGCATAAGATAAAATGCAAATGCAATGCATGAGACACCGGATAACAACAGAAGGCTCAACCAACAAGGGAGCTAAGGAACTCAAGCACAGCTCCAAGAATCTGCAACAACAGTGGCCACGGGGTGTGTTCACAGCGTGGTAATGAGCCACTCACCGTGATACAACACCCGAATACCAGATGGATCAAACAACTCAACCTGCCGTTGCCTCGCCCATGAACTGTGGTAGTTAACCACTCGGTGCATGGTGGCTAATGATCCCAGCAGAGAGATGAGAGTGCGGTATCGCCGCTCGCCCTCGCATCCTGGTAAGAATCAACAACAGAAATACAAGATACAAGGCTGCAAAATACGATACTCAAGGGATCTGAAATATGCGTGAAAAAATGCGTGTATGCAATTCACATGAAACAGCTAGCATAAACACCAATGCTCAGCAAGCAATACACAGATAGGTTCACCGAAACATCCCAACAGCCACGCATAATATCTCACGCCAATTCCAAGCTACATCAAGCTCAAATCCGTACCTTATACTTTTGTGCAACAATTACTACAATACTGATTCCTCGAAGGAACGTAGCAAATCACGGCCTGCACAAAGTCTGCCAAATACACGGTGCACAGATATCAGGGGAAAATACAACAAATCTCACGGCCAACCACTAAAGGTTCACGGCTGGAATTAACATACAAACTCAACCTTTCTTTCTACCCACACAATCTAACAGGAAGCTTAAAACAAGGCCTAGAACAAGATTCCAACAACTGAATTCGAAAGCTACCTGCGACCTCACACGCACGGTCGAAATACAGTAGCTTCGAGCTTTTGATCCAGCCAACTATAGCTTCAAAAATGGGTACGAATTTCCAAGAGGAGTCCAACGCTACCTCGAACGTGAAAAATGGTAGCCGGAATCAATGGGAATCGCCGGATAAAATCTACGGTGAATAGTACCCGAGGGTTTGAGAACAGAGAATGAAGGTCGTGAGAAATTGCTAAGTATGGGATCTGGTAAAAAATAAAACGAAGCCAACGCTTCCTATAAAAAGGCACAAGAAGTCTGTTTACAAAACTCACTGATAGAAACAGATCTCACAACCAACGCGCGCCAAACACAACCAAGACCCCAAAACGACGTCGCACAAAACCACGGAGAAAGCTGGTCAACAAGCGCTGAAATCTGGAAACACGCTACAGGAGAGTTGACCAACTTTGACATATGTTCAATAATCCAACCAGACCTCATCGCTGCGAACAGATCTTTCACTAGTTCTACTCCCAAAAACAACGACGTAGCAACTTATTAAAACGGCGGCGTTTAGGAACCAACGCATAAACCCGCAATACACAAAACAGATCTCTTCGCTCACGAGAAGATCTCATGCCAGCGCTATACCAGATCTCTCCCACAAGCTCTAATCAAAACGACACCGTTCTTACTTATCCAAATGACAACGTTTCAAGCGTTAACAAAATACGCTAGAACCATATCTCTACACATTAGCGCAAAACAGATCTCTCATGAAACGACGGCGTAAGGACCTCGCGCCAACAAAAAACGCTGCGAAGGAAAATAACACCAGCGACCAGACTTCTTCAACAGCAAGGCTTACGTCATCAACGCAACGCATACCAGCGAAGCTTACGTCATCAAATATACTACAAGATTTCACCAAAAACAGATTTCTCCCCAAAAACTCAAAAATGCGAAAACTTCCAGAATTGCTCTAAGCATGATTTCCGACACGAAAATGCAAACGTAACCTTCAAATAGAACTCCGAAAACCCAGAATTCTCCAAAAACCGATTAATTCTAACAATTAGCCTTATTACATAATCAGATCTCACACCGGAGACAGATCTGGTATGTAATAAAACATGCGGAAAACACCAGAACTGAATCCTAAATTTTAAAACAACACAAACAGATTTATGTTCAACATAAATCTATTCGACTGTGCAAGTCTGCAATCTGAAATGCGTGTGTGCTAATATTAAAGTGCATATGCGGAATAAATAACAGAATACAATACACAGATATTTGTTTCTGGAAGTTCTGAGATCAATCTCCTACATCTCCCTTTCTTCCTTCTTCAGGAAGGTTCCACTAGAAGAAGAGTCACCCAGCCTCGCTCCAGGTGAACTCCAAGCTTCAACAAGTGCACACCAGCCGCAGATCTGTGTACTAACTAAACAAGAACATGTTTAACGTCTCTGTTACAAAGACTACAATGATAGTTTTTGTGATTCACTCGCTATTATAAATAGCTCAACTCACGAAATGTGCGAGTGAATCTGTGTGTGAGAGTTTTACAATAAAACGCTCAACTCTGTGTTTCTATATTTCTCACACACTAGGGAAGTTGCTTCTACAAAGCTAAATCTAGCTCAGCTGTCAACTGCAATAAGCTTCTCTATGTATGATAGTTGACAGCTTCGCTTCAGGTTCATCTTCCCTTTGATTGTTGTCTCCTTTTGATTTAATCTTTTCTGTGCACCAACAACCTGCTTTCTTCAATGGCGCTTCTCGTATATAAAGCCTCTGTTCAAATTCAATCCGTTGGACACAAGTTCTTCCCGTTGAAAAAAGTTCCGTAAAGTACTGACAGGGAGTTGTCCTTGTGTCCTTTCTTTTGCAGGCTTTTATCGTCTTTTGATTTGGCTTAAAAATTCCAGCAGCTGATCTAAACCAACAGCTTATTAAGCTCAGCAGTTGACTACTGATTAGTCAGCTGCTTCGCTTCTTTGTGTTCAACTGCTGATCAACAACTGAATGCTTGCAACGGCTGATTTCTTCAACATCTGAAGCATTTTACTGCTGAATCACTCTTCTGCTAAATCGTTCTTCTGTTTACTGCTGATTGCCTTAACTGATCAACATCTCTGCTTCAACGTCTGTTTCTTCTTCATCAGCTGATTCATTTTCCCTTTAGCGCTCCAGCTGGTTCAACTTGTCTTTGCACATCAGCTGTTGTATCTTCGTCTTTGCGCTACGTCTGATACAATTTTGTTGCAACAGCTGATCAACATCTAATTTGTTCTCCAGCTGGTATTTCTTCATCTTAACGCAACAGCTGGTCCATAGTGTTCCATCTAATTCTTAGTGTTTCAGCTGGTTCAACTTATTGCTCCAGCTGGTCCATCTTCTCCTTAGCGCTCCAGCTGGTTCATCTTCTCCTTTGCGCTCCAGCTGGTCCATCTTCTCCTTTGCGAATATCACAGCTGCTGGTCTAATTTGGCCTTCGCCTAATTACGAACAACTGACTCAACTTTGGACGTCTCCATTGCTAATCCAGCTGCCGTCTAAGTGATAAAACAAACCAGCTGTGATCTTTATCTTTTCTCAAGTTGATCCATCTTTGCGCACAGCTGGTTCAGTTGCTCCAGCTGATCCATCTGAACCAACTTTCATATTTACGCATGAGACCAGTGCTACTCCCTCCGGAACGATCCAACGAGCACAACTCATTAAACTTTGTTTGATGACCTAAGCTGCTTTTCGGCCAAATTCCTTCATTTAGGCCTCCGAAATCGCGTTTTACTGTTTTCAGCTCTTGTTCTGCTACGGTATCTGATTCAACTTCTCTTTTTGTATTTCCAGCTAACATCTGTTCACTTAGTAGAAACGTTAGAAACACAATAACAGGTTTTGTTTAATTCAAAACTCAGATCTGGATCTGTTATCCAGATCCATCAATCTCTCCCTTTTTTATTTACACAAAACCTCAAATAAAAAATGCATGATCTTAACAATTCTCTCCCTTTTTGTGGGAATCAAAAAGGGTAGAAATCTGGCCTTCCCGATGAATTTTAAAATGAATCTCTCCCTACACTGCCACACCAAAAACCGTGATACCAGGAATTTTGATTTTGAAAATCAAAACAGATTTTGGGAAGAACCGTATGCATGAATGATATGATTTTGAAAGAGCTGAAAGTGTGCTTCTGCTTTAGCTTATATATACAGAGATAGATTAATAAATAACTGTCCCTATCTATTATAATATAAGCTCAAATCATTTTTTTTTAAAAAAAATGAAGCACCAGCTGAAATTCTGCATAACTATCAAAGCACAAAAATAAGTTTTGTTTCAAAAAGAAATGCTCGTTCAAGAACAACCTGCTATGATACCACTTGTTAGGACCGAAAATAGGATATTAATTCAAGCGAGCGCTGCTACTGATAAATAAAACTTTTTGCGCTGCTATAAAGGAGCTACAATAGCTCATGGTTCTTGAACATAAATCGAGCACCGGAGACAGATCTGGTATGTAATAAAACATGCGGAAAACACCAGAACTGAATCCTAAATTTTAAAACAACACAAACAGATTTATGTTCAACATAAATCTGTTCGACTGTGCAAGTTTGCAATCTGAAATGCGTGTGTGCTAATATTAAAGTGCATATGCGGAATAAATAACAGAATGCAATACACAGATATTTGTTTCTGGAAGTTCGGAGCTCAATCTCCTACATCTCCCCTTCTTCCTTCTTCAGGAAGGTTCCACAAGAAGAAGAGTCACCGAGCCTCGCTCCAGGTGAACTCCAAGCTTCAACAAGTGCACACCAGCCGCAACTGTGTGTCTAAATAAACAAGAACATGTTTAACGTCTCTGTTCAAAGACTACAATGATAGTTTTTGTGATTCACTCGCTATTCTAAATAGCTCAACTCACGAAATGTGCGAGTGAATCTGTGTGTGAGATTTTTACAATAAAACGCTCAACTCTCTGTTTCTATATTTCTCACACACTAGGGAAGTTGCTTCTACAAAAGCTAATTCTAGCTCAGCTGTCAACTGCAATAAGCTTCTCTATGTATGATAGTTGACAGCTTCGCTTCAGGTTCATCTTCCCTTTGATTGTTGTCTCCTTTTGATTTAATCTTTTATGTGCAACAACAACCTGCTTTCTTCAATGACGCTTCTCGTATATAAAGCCTCTGTTCAAATTCAATCCATTGGACACAAGTTCTTCCCGTTGAAAGATGTTCCGTAAAGTACTGACAGGGAGTTGTCCTTGTGTCCTTTATTTTGCAGGCTTTTATCATCATTTGATTTGGCTTAAAAATTCCAGCAGCTGATCTAAACCAACAGCTGATTAAGCTCAGCAGTTGACTACTGATTAGTCAACTGCTTCGCTTCTTTGTGTTCAACTGCTGATCAACAACTGAATGCTTGCAACGACTGATTTCTTCAACATCTGAAGCATCTTACTGCTGAATCACTCTTCTGCTGAATCGTTCTTCTGTTTACTGCTGATTGCCTCAACTGATCAACATCTCTGCTTCAAAGTTTGTTTCTTCTTCATCAGCTGATTCTTTTTCCCTTTAGCGCTCCATCTGGTTCAACTTGTCTTTGCACATCAGCTGTTGTATCTTCGTCTTTGTGCTACGTCTGATACAACTTTGTCACAACAGCTGATCAACATCTGATTTGTTCTCCTGCTGGTATTTCTTCATCTTAACGCAACAGCTGGTCCATAGCGTTCCATCTGATTCTTAGTGTTCCAGCTGGTTCAACTTAATGCTCCAGCTGGTTCATCTTCTCCTTTGCGCTCCAGCTGGTCCATCTTCTCCTTTGCGAATATCACAGCTGCTGGTCTAATTTGGCTTCCACCTAATTACGAAAAACCGACTCAACTTTAGACGTCTCCATTGCTAATATAGCTGCCGTCTAAGTGATAAAACGAACCAGCTGTGATCTTTATCTTTTCTCCAGTTGATCCATCTTTGCGCTGTTGGCGAAAATGGCGGATCCGGATCCCATTTCCCTGGGGCGCAGCAGAAGTTTAAAAATTGCCCCGAAAAATGTTCAATACATCAAATATAATCTATAAATCATATATAGGATGTTTTATAGAGTGTCACCTTGTTGGCGTCTAGGCGCCTGGCTCCAACCGGATTCACAGGGAATCTGGCGCTTCAAGGTAGGCGGCGGTAGATCCTCCTCAATCAAGTCCACGACCGGAAACACGACTCCTTCGTCAGCCTGCACTAGAAGGCCTGACGAATTTTTCACGAAGGGAATCTCCTCGTTACGCTGATCGGAACAAGTCCGATCACACGATCAACGACGGCGGGAGAGGGGCGGCGCCCGGCGGTCGAAGGGAGAAGGGAGAGGTGGGCGGCTACTTTGAGGTTAGGGTTGTATCAAAGTGTGTTCTAGTTGTAGCCCTAGGTCTAATTTAATAAATGATTGATGGGCTTGAACCGTCCCAATGGACTTGGGTCAGGCCCAGGTCCATTTGAACATTAGGTTCATTTCCATCACCGTGGCTTCATAATAATCCCAATCGCCGATCCGATCGGACCGATCAACACAGTTTCCAAAACTGAGTATTATGATGTGAAAACAATTTTTCTGACCACCTAGACCAAAATAGCAGTTTAGCCCCTCAACTTTGGGAAATCGCAATTTAACCCATGTTGACTTTTGGAAAGTCGCACTCCCTAAACTCCTTCTCCTATGCTCAACACATTGAGCTCAGTTTCCGTGCGGGAATCGTGAATCCAGTACTTGTGTGACCCTCAATGGTTCAGGGATACAGCTAGCCGTGGGCCCACAACCATTGTGACTCCGAAATAATAATTTCGGACTTGCCCAATGGATCATGGTAAAGCGCCTAGCAACATCGCCCCATGATCCCCTAGGTATTGCGACCAACAGTCGCACTATTTCATGTTCAGCTGTTGCATATTTTATTGTTCATCAGCTGAAAGTTTGTTCATCAGCTGATAGTTGTTCATCAGTTGATAGTTCGTTCATCAGTTGATAGTTTGTTCATCAGCTGACAGTTTGTTCATCAGCTGATAGTTGTTCATCAGTTGATAGTTCGTTCATCAGTTGATAGTTTGTTCATCAGCTGATAGTTTGTCCATCAGCTATTGATATTTCAGCAGTTGCGTTTGTAAAATTCAGCAGATGCATTGTTTTCATAAAATCAGCAGATGCACTGTTCATCAGCAGGTGCATATTTCCTTGTTAAAATCAGCAGTTGCACTTCTTCGTTGAAAATCTGCAGCTGCATTGTTATCGTAAAACCAGCAGGTGCATTTCTTTTGCTAAAACCAGCAGGTGTATTTCCTTGTTAAAATCAGCAGTTGCACTTCTTTGTTGAAAATTAGCAGCTGCATTTCTTTGTTAGAATTCAGCAGTTGCGTTGTCTTCCAAAATTCAGCAGACGCATTTCCTAGTAAATTTCCAGCAGTTGCGTTGTCTTCGTAACATTCAGCAGATGCACTGTTCACCAGCAGATGCATTCCATTTTAATATTTCAGCAGTTGCTTTATTTGTTTCTAAGTACTGTTCATTGCAGCTGGTTACTGTTCATTCTTCGTTTTCTTCAACAGATAACGAAATTTCATAATTTTATTTCTTATTCATTTCCGCTTCAGTTCAAAAGATTATTCGATTCAATTGAACAAGATTTGAGAGCTTTTATTCAGTTTTCATCTTCGCAAGTTTTACAGAGAAATCCCTTGAAGTTCCAGAACATCATTAGACAAAAGAAAAACAAGTAATTCGTGCAAGAGAGAAAGAAAAAAGATTTTAGAAAGAAAAGAAAGAGCAAAACGTTGTTTTAGAAAATATTTTAAGTTATGACAACAAAGAGGGTCCCAGAAGAAGGGTGAGTGCGCGGCTGACGAACCGTGTGACCTTTCAACGGAGGAAGGATCAGGTGTATAGGTCGACGGATTTGTATATCTCTTCACCATGAGCCATAGAGCTAGAGACTGATATCAGGAGTTTGATCAAACGAATTGGACCAAAATGTTTAAAGTGTTGTCATAATTTCAGAAGAGCGCAAGTGTGATTTTAATCGCTGCTCCAGAGAATGTTTAAAGAAAATGTTTTCAAAATTTGAATATGTTTTATGCTTTCAGTTTCTATCATATTCCTCAGATATATATTGCTCTTGTTTATTCTAAAGCGTATTCAGAATTCATTTATGTATTCAGCTTTCAGATTCCAGTTACAGTATCAGTTTCTATTGCATGATTTTGCTATTCCAGATTTTACGTGCTGAACCTTTGGCTCACTCGTTTTCATTGAGTGCAGGTAATGGGCAGTAAGGAGCTGGATGGAGAGTGGCTGGTTTGACAGTGGTGTTTTATCGTGGACATCTTCCATTGTTCTTTTCAGCTTTTGTTTTGTATGTTAACAGATTTCTAGTTCCTCATTTTTGTAGAAATCTGTATGAATATTTGGTGTAAAGATATATGCAAGTTCATTAGCGTTCCTATCAGCTGTTGTATCAGTTCCGCGTGTGTTTTTATGATCAGCTGAGGATTTAGTTCAGCGTTTTGTATACCCTTGAAGCTGATTTTCTTCATTGGCCATAAAAAGTGTTTATTAGATTTTGATTCTACTTCTGCTCACGTCATTGTTTCCTTTGTTCCGCATTTCAGCAGCAATGAATTGTGTTTATTCGCAATTTAGTCCAGAATTTAGTAACGACTTTTATGTTTATTAAGATTGAAATTTTTGGGTCTTTCAATTCGAACCCCAAATTTCTAAATTTCTTTTGAGAAAAGTCCGGTCGTTACAATTAAAGACTCGAGGGTTTATCCGCTGGAACCGTGCTATAACAACATCCATCCGCTCCACCGGGGGAGGAAAGTCACCAACTTCCTCCTCCTCCTCATGCCGACTACGAGAACGGCTAGGAGCGCTACGCCGATCCTCATTCTGTCCTGCTGATTCCTCAAACTGCCCCCTACCTCTACCACGACGTCTAGGCAGCATCTACGAAAACACTCAACAGGATCAAGCAAAACAGAACAGATACAGCATAGATAGCACAACAAGATACAGCACATAATCACATAGTCAAGCACATGCAACACACAACACTGTGCCTAGACTCAAGTGTGATCAAAGAAATCAAGCTTATCCCAGCTTAAGCTCTGATACCAAAAATTTCAGGCCCCGTGATCTAAACAGAGTAAAAACACCAAAACACATGCGGAAGCTATCAAAAAGCGGGTAAAATTTTTTCTTTTGGCCTGACGAGTTAAAACGATATAATTTAAAATAGCACGATGCTCAAAATAGAATCCAAGTTTACGAAAAACCACCACAACAATAACAGTATAGCATAAAACAAGTATCAGACTCCAACAATCAAATACACCAACGAATCACAAGGCATCCCCCTGGCTAAGAATACTGATACATATAAATATGCTATACGCCACTGGGATACTCTAACCACCTCCTGGGGCACCACCAGCTGGGCTAAAACCTTGACCAGCTGTAAAACCTGGGTTTCCTGAAAACAACACAACAAGGAAAACAAGCAAGCCCCAGAGGGACATGGGGTCAAACACCACCAGCTGGGCTAAAACCTTGACCAGCTGTAAAACCTGGGTTTCCTGAAAACAACACAACAAGGAAAACAAGCAAGCCCCAGAGGGACATGGGGTCAAACCCCAGTACGGAGAGCAACTATAAAACAACAGTGAACAGCAAGAATAAAATGCAGATGCTATGCATGAGAAAGGAAACAACAGCTCAACGGGACCTGCAACAGAAATATGTGGCCACAGTGAGTGTAGGACATGCGGGTGCTACTCACTCACCCCTACTCGCCCACCCTTACCAGATGCATCAACAACCCAATCTATGAACTGTGGTAGCTAGCCACTCGGCGCATAGGGGAAATGAGAGTGCAAGCATATGAACATATGCGAAACAATAACATCAGCATGTATACACCATATAGCTCACGGCCAATCTCACAAACAGCAACCTAAACAGGCAACAAATCACCGCAGCCAACAATTAGCCATCTCACAAATTATTCCAGCCATAACATCGCTGTAAATACAAGCTCCAATCCGTACCTTATACTTCTGTGTAATAATTACCACAACAAAGGTCCCGAGAGAGCTGAACAATAACCTGTCAAAGCACACAAGGGAATAAATCATCGGGACTCAAATACACAGAAGGTACTGCCGGGAGTTACAACTCAACCAGCGATCAATCCCATCAATACCACTTAACAGGGAGCTTAATTCAACTTACTAAAGCTAAGATCTTACAACAATTCGAAGCTACCTCCTCATAGCAAACACACGGCCAAGACAGTAACTTCGCGACCTTGCTCTAGCTAACAACAGCCTCCAAGAATGGTATAAGATGGAAGAGCTTCTCGAGAGGAGTCCAACGCTACCTCGCATGCATCAAACAACGGCCAGCAACGACGGGAATTCACCGGAAAAGCTCACGGTGAACAGTGCTCTAGGGTTCGAGAAACAAAGAACGAATGTCGGGAAATTATTCTAAGTATGGGATCTGATGTCTCAATCGAAGACCAAGTCTTCATATATATAAATCCCGTAGCTGCTGAAATCTAATTTAAAATTCCACCGACATAACCAGCAGGCACCAACAAACCATCGGTTGGTCGAACCCCGCAAGAATAATCCCAAACACACAAAAAGACGTCGTAGGACACTACCTACGACTGGTTCTCAACCAAAAGCTGGACAACCAGACGACTAGTTTAAACATCGCGGGAATTCCTCCAAAAGCTGGTACCAGCCGCAACATATAAAACGCAGCGTTGCAACTAATTAAAACGGTGTCGCATAACCCCTCGACTGGATTCCTTAGCTCTAACTAAAACGACGACGCATAGCCTACGTCATCCAATCGCTAGTTCTCGCGCAAAACAACCAGACGCAAGCTACATGAGCGTTGACCCGCGTTGACATCTGCTCCCAGCTGGACAACCAGTCGACACACACACGCGAACAAATCCTCGCAGCTGGTACCAGTCGCAACATCCAAACGACGTCGCGCCAACTTATCGAAACGCTGTCGTTTTGCTGTCAATATCCGAAATAAAGCAGCAGCTGGATACAAACACGCTACTAGCTTTCACTTAACACAACGCATACAGATTTCACTAAAACGACGGCGTTTGATCTCCCGCATTACAACTGCACGCTACGACTGGTTTTCGCCACCGACCAGCTGCAAGCTCACAAAACCAGCTTTTACCCAAAATCTCAAAAATACGAAAACTTCCAGAATTGCTTAAAATGCGAAATATGACCCGAAAATGCCAACCAAACTAACAAACAGAAATCTAAACCACCAGAAATCTCTAAAAACCTATACATTCCAACAAATGATCTCTTATACAAATTCAGGTCTCACACGTTCTGCATCAAGACACATCCCAAACCACTCAGAGAAGCATCGGAGCAAACAACGAAACCTCCAGATCCAGACGGTAAAGCTAGTACAGGAGCAGTAGTCAACCTCTCCCTAAGTGTTTGAAAACTCGACTCGCACTCGTCAGTCCAAACAAACTTCCTATCCTTCTGAGTCAACTGCGTCATCGGCCTGACTATCGAAGAGAACTTCTCGATAAAACGCCTATAATTTCCAGCCAATCCAAGGAAACTACGAATCTCAAAAACTTTCCTAGGTCGCTCCCAGTTAAGAACTGCTTCGACCTTACTAGGATCCACAGAAATACCTTGCGGAGAAATCACATGACCCAAAAAGATTACTCTATCCAGCCAAATTCGCACTTGCTGAACTTGTCATACAACTGCAAGTCTCTCAACTTCTGCAATACCAATCTCAGGTGCTCCTTATGCTCTCTGAAACTCCTCAAATAACCAATATGTCATCTATAAAAACAATCACGAATTGATCGATATACTCACTGAAGACGCAATTCATTAAATCCATGAAAACAGCAGGGGCATTCGTCAACCCAAACGGCATCACAAGGAACTCATAATGCCCATATCTCATCCGGAAAGCTGTCTTCGCTACATCAGCGTCTCTAATTCGCAACTGGTGATAGCCAGAGCGTAAGTCAATCTTCGATTATATAGCCGATCCTTGCAACTGATCAAACAAGTCATCAATCCTTGGCAACGGATACTTATTCTTGATCGTTGCTTTATTCAACTGCCGAAAATCTACACACATCCTCATAGATCCATCTTTCTTCTTCACAAACAAAATCGGAGCTCCCCAAGGGGACATACTCGGTCTGATGAAGCCTTTCTCAAGAAGATCTCTCAACTGATCCTTGAGATCTTTCAATTCAGCTGGCGCCAACCGATACGAAGCTCTAGAAATCGGGGCTATCCCTGGCACCAACTCTATACTGAAATCAATCTCTCTTCTCGGAGGTAATCTAGGAATCTCATACGGAAACAAGTTTGGAAACTCTCGGATGATCGGAGTATCGCTCAACTCCAATCGCGACTCTCGAGAAATATCGAGCGCATAGATCATGAATCCAGCGTTACCAAGTGACAACTTACTAAACATCTCCATGGCGGACACTATTGAGCGCGAGTCAACACCGTAAAAATCCCACTTCTCTCCCGACACAGGGCGAAATCTCACCACACCATGGAAACAGTCAACAGTCGCCCTATACTCAGACAGCACATCCATTCCCAAGATGCATTCAAAATCCCTCATCTCCAAAGAGATCAAATTTTCCTCTATCACATTCTGGTCAAACCGAATTACACAGTCCACCACAATCTCATGGGACAACAACCACACGCCAGCAGGAGTAGACACAGATACAACATCACACAGTGGGGTAACTCTCAACCCACACTCATGCACAAACCAAGCAGAACAAAGGAGTTTGATGCTCCTGTATCAATAAAACCCTCGCAGGAAAATCAGAGATAGAGCATGTACCGCGATAAATCCACCAGGTATCTCATCACCCTGCTCCCTCGATAAGGGATTCACCTGGCCTTCTGCGGTATCTGAAATTGAGGTCTCGAAGGTCGTACAAACCTAGACAGTTCACGGGTTTGGAATCCAGATCGTTGGATCGGGGCAGGAGGTAGCGGCCTCTGCGAAGAACCACCATCCGAACCTTGCTGCGAAGGAACCGAAGACTGTCCCCTCAACAAAAAACACACTCTCAAAAAGTGTCCAGGCTGCCCACAGTTGTGGCAAGTCCCCTGAACTCCACGGCACTACGAAGTCATGTGCTTACCACCACACTGTCCACAAGACACTCCTCCTGATCCACTGCCACCAGAGCTCACAGAACCAGAGGAACTCGAATTCAACTTCTTCTTGAACTGCTTCTCACGAGGCCTGAACCTCTGACGGTTCAATTGCTGTGAAGTCTGAGGAGATTGAGAAGTATGCATCCATTCAGGCGCAGGATAGGAACCTCGTCCCAATGTCATCGGTATCCGCGTCGATGCATCCAAAAAACTCTCCTCGATATCAACTGTTCGATCCACGGCCTCCGCGTAAGTCGATGGTGCACCAGCCAACACCAACTGAAACAACTCCGGCCTCAATCCCTTGATGAACTTGTTCCTCTTTGTTCGCTCCTGGCTAGCAACGTGAGGGACATACGCCAGAAGTGAGGAAAACTGTCTGGCATACTCAGCAACCTTCAAATTACCTTGCTTCAGATTGTCGAACTCCCTCTCTCGATTGAAGTACGACTCTGGGGTATACTCCTGTCGAAACGCTGCACAGAAGCTCTCCCAAGAAACCAAGACTCCGATCTCTCTCATCACTCTGGAAGTACCCTTCCACCAACGTTGAGCATGCTCTCTCAACTACAAAACGGCCAACTTCATTCTACGCCCTGCGGTGTACTCCAAAGTATCAAACAAGTCCTCCATGTGCTCCAACCAGCCTTCAGCCGAAAGACCACCCTCGGCGCCAGTGAACGTAGGGGGCTTCGTCCTTTGAAATCGGGCCAAGACTAACTCCATCTCACCTATCTGTCTCGTCACATCCTCCACCTCTGCATGTCTCTCTCGACGACATGGAGGGACACTCTGCTGCACATCCTCGTCATTCTCCGAGGCTCTAGACTCCTCAGCGGTACGTCTAGCAGTCCTACCTATACCTCTCCTCGGCGGCATCTAATGAAATCTGAAGGTAAGACTAACAGCAGGTATCACAAAGACAGATATCACATCACACAAGCCATAGAGTCAAGCAAGAAATCAAATCAAAACTCTGTGCCTAGACTCGAGTGTGACCAGAGGAAAACGAGCTTATCCTATTTTAAGATCTGATACCAAAAATTGTCAGGCCCCATGCTAAACCACAAGGATTAACAGCACCATTAAGCACATAATCGCGGAAGCATAAAATAGGGTATAAAAATTTTTCAAATATTTGGGCCTGAGCAATAAAACATTCATTTAAAATATTCATACTCAAAATAGAATTTACTCAATTCCAACAACAGATAGGTAATAAAATAAACTCAAATAACAGATCCCCAAAATACATAGAAACTCAGGGTATCCCCTGGTTCGATACATAATACAAATACACTGGGACTCAACCAAGAGGGGATCTACTAGAAGAAACTCCACTCTTCCCAGCCAGATTACCTGCAACTCCCGCATTTGGGCAACACAGACCCAAGAACACAAAAGCAGGAAAAGAAATATGAGGTCAAACCTCAGTACGAAGATCACTAAGACAGCAGCAACTCATAAACATGCAGTAAATCAAAACATGAATGCACGAGGGCTGTCAAAGAATCGGTCATCTAGGCCAACGAGTCAGCTGGCAAATCAAAGGCGAGCCTCTATACCACGCACAGCCAATCAACCGGTGGAAATCATTGGTCCGTGATATTTAGGTTTGGCCACTCAATTAACCATCACAGCTCGGTGGTATTCAGACACGAAAAATCTGTCGGTCACCACTCCAATCATAGCGTTGGACCTTTCAGGCACGACACATCTGTCTACCGATCACAACGTGGCTCTCAATCAGGTTTCAATCGATCAACAGGCTCAATATGTATGCATGTATGCCAAGAAATTCATATCTGATTTCCACATGCATAATTCACGTAAAATAGAACACATAATGCAAGCAATGAGCCAAATATGTTTCTCGTAAAACACAGAATACCATTCATGCTTCAAAATACTACACGCTTATGCCAAAGCTGTAGTCAGAAGCTCAATTCGTACCTCAAATCTCAGATTCTACCTCAACAGATCTCACTAGGGCACGACAACCTCAGCCTGCTCAAATCTGATTCCTCGCTGGTCTCAGCAAACACAACAGGAATTTCCTGGGAGCTCAAATCTGTCAAGACACCTCACAATTCAACTCAAGTGCAAACATCTATACCTTACTGCCTACGGTCAGAACTCAAATCTGGTTCTACCGGTCACCGCAAGTTCTAACAGCTAGAACTAAGCTTGAAACATTAAGGAAACACTTACCCAGAAGCTCAAACGAGCTAAAGAACTCTCAGGTCAGCTATCGCAGAAATTCACGAACACTGAAATTCCTTCGTGCTCCTCCTATGTGTCGACTCAGGTCGTCTAACTGGTAACAGTCGAAAGGGCTAAGGGAGACGAGTTCAGTGCCACCCACCTTGCTCCAAGCTACGTCGGAAATCGACGGTGAATCGGAGAAATAGTGTTCTATGAACAGTAACTATCGAGGGTTTCACTTGGGAAGACGATAAGAAATATTTGGTTCGAAATATGCTACGTTCTAATCAGCTCTTGCATTTAAATCCTCAAGTCAAAGCCTACAGTGAAAGTCAACACCGACATAAACAAATCTCTGCATCAGATCTTGGCACTAAGGCACAGTCCTCAAATATTATCCCAGCGTTAACTCAAATCTGAGTTCTCAACGCTAACGCTAAACACAAGCGTAACTAATCAAAACGACGACGTACCAAGGTTCTTGCTCGCACAAGCAGAACGACGTCGCACTGCCTCACGTATGAAACAGATCTCAGCACTCACTGCTTCTCACGCTCATCCAGATCTCTCATCAGATTCTAACGCTAACACCAGCTGTCAATCCAGAAACGTTGACTAGCACGTGGCATCTCTGCGCTAAATCTCACATCTACGTTCGCTCGCTAAACAGCACCGTTGACCCACGTTGACATCTGGTCCTGCTCCTGAACAAATTTCATCCACTAGCGAGACATCTACAATTGCGAACGACGACGTATCACTCCTCGCGCCAAGCTCGAATACTCAGATCTCATTCGATATAAAACAGCGACTCAAAGCTGAACAGTTCTATGTCAAATCTGAAAATCACCAACTAGATTCGACAAAATTCTCAAATCTTTTGAGGGCCCGTTATCCTAATAATAATTTAGGAACATGCAATTAGGATTAATTCATAAATTGCGAACGACGACGTATCACTCCTCGCGCCAAGCTCGAATACTCAGATCTCATTCGATATAAAACAGCGACTCAAAGCTGAACAGTTCTATGTCAAATCTGAAAATCACCAACTAGATTCGACAAAATTCTCAAATCTTTTGAGGGCCCGTTATCCTAATAATAATTTAGGAACATGCAATTAGGATTAATTCATAAACAGCGGAAAAACGGGTTAAAATTTTCGTGCTTTTGGGCCTGTAACATTTTTTGGCATGACCTCCCCGTAAATAAGACATACCAGAAAACTCAAATACTCAAAATAACTCAAATATATTCTCAGCACACATAAAAAGTCAACTGTAGCAAGAAAAACCCAACAAAATAGCATAAAGCCGATGTGGCTTGCTAAATACATACTACAGTACAAAACCAACGTCAATTATATACATACAATCTGGGAGACAACAAAATATATACCTAAAACAAATGAGCCCACTCTCACGGAGCTCTGGTACTTCCTGACGCCTCCTCTCTAGCGCCTGAAGTAGATCCACCTGTACTCCCTGCCATGTCCACACACAAAGACACGACAGCCCATTTCGGGGTCAATAACCCGAGTACGAGACATCAAAGAAAATTACAATGTAAGACACCGAAATGCAATGATGCCGTGCATGAATGCAATGCATGTAAAGGTGCAAATATCTCAGGATATCAGGATATCAGGAATCAGAGAATCGATATACCAAGTCAATATGCTCGAGCTGGTTCACAACCTCAGTGAACCGTGTCAAGGGATATGGCTCCACTCCCGAAGCCAGTAACTACCTAAACCGGACCGAATCAGGGTGTCCAAAATCCACATGACACTCATCATCATAATATCATCTAAAGATCTCAACCGAATATCACGGTTATCAAAGGTAGATAGGCTCAATATGATATGTTCAGTAGCGTTGATGTGACTGACTAAAATCAAATGTGTGTTGACAAAATAAATATTTTATTTTTCACATCAATTACTAACTGATAATATGCAAGTCAGCATATAATCACGTAATTCAACAAATAACAAAGAAATCATACACAATCCCATCACAAGTCTCTGTCAGACATTGTGAAATTAAATGATCTCTACGTACCTCAATTCAGCAATTATAAATAATTCTAGCCTCAAGAACTCCTGAATACTCCAATTTCGGATAAATAACCTGGATATCAATTTAAATGACCGTAAATAATAGAATTCATTTTAAATGCCTAAAAGTCACATATTCCTTTTGACAATATTCAGTACTAATTCCCAAATCAAATACACTCTACTTATTTCTTATCATATCGAATTTATTTTCGAACTATGTTCCAAAGCCCGATCAGAACCTTGACTTGAAATCAATCTTTAACCTACAATTGCAATTACGAACAATATCAGTATCACATATTACAATCGAGGTCCTCGACATAAAAGCTTGAAACAGGGCTGAATATAAACCTCCTCGGCCTGAAAGTGCAAACTCCGACGACAACAGGCGGCGGCGATCTCCGACGACAGCAGCGGTTCCGGCGAGTTTTCGAATGGTGCGACAAAAATTAACAAACTTGGTATCAAAACCTAGGTCTCGTCGCAAGAGTTCGAAAAATGTATCTAGTTTTATTTTTTTCGACGGCGGGGTGGCCGGAAACGACGAAAAACGATGGCGGTCTCCGGTGACTTCCCGTAGACGCACGAAAACGTGGTAAAAGTGGTATAGAAACGTAGATCTCGTCGAGAGGATTCCGAATCTATATTTATTTTAATTTTTCGAGCAACAGGTTGGCCGGAATCGAAGGAAAACCGTGACGGTCGGAAAAGGTAAATAGTGAGGAGAGAGAAAAGCTTTGACGAAGAAGAAGCTCTTAACGTTTATCTATTTTTTTTATTATTATTATTTTTATTTTTTTTATAGATAAACTTTGCTTGTGGGACCCAGTTCTTACAAATCTGATATTCGAAAATCCACAACTCCCGTGACTAATCCCAAACCAAATCTGATTACTAGATTAATCACTAATTTTCGAATCTCAATCCTCACATCCCATGTCCCCTACCACTGAAACGTGGTACTCACAAGGCAAATACTAATCTCTATCTCAAGAGGCTTTTATCCTTCTTAGCGGTGGCTGAATGGACTATCAACGGTTTAGAATACACAGTATTCCAAATATGAGTTTCATGACAGTAATCTCATGATCATCTCACATTCTTTCTACTATTTGTATATTCAAGGACTTTATCTATGTAGCAAGTAAGGGTATAGAGATAAATATGTTCCAGATAAACAATTTCAAGCATCATTATAATAAATATTGTCATACACATAGTTATTACATGATCCCTCGACCAACACTTGGCTCGACGGACACCTAACTCTAACATGCTACAGGCCGCACCCCCTTTGTGAACAAAATTGTATTAGACTATTTTAGTTTGAAGTGTTTCTAAATTGATTTCGCACTATTTGTATAACAAGATTTTTATGTCAATATGCGTACTCTGATTTGATTCAGTCTAAGCTATTACAGCCCGTGAGCTGTTTGTGCTGAAAGTTTTCACGACCTTATTACAATTATTGTTTCCCAACCCGTGTGTGATCAGCTCTCGTAAATGTCAGCAGTTCTTTCATCATAATCTCTAATCTATTTGGCCATGCGTGAGCTGAATCATTTATTTAGTCGCACAACCACCCCTGAAACGTATGCTTTCCTTTCAATTCCCAAAAATTGAAAAATATGTCCGTTTTTCTGTGAACTTTCGAGATTGTTTTGAAAATGGTGGACTAGGGCGCCACAATTTAGTATCAGAGCATGGTCCTTGAGATAACACTTGACTCCAATCTGAGACAGCTTTCGTCAACCGCTCACTTCAGCTTGTGAGTTTATTTTAATGTTGTAAGAATGTATGTTTTTTTTGTCACATGGTGGATTTGGGTAAAGTTACAGATCATGTCAGGAAGAGGTAGAGGAATAAGGAACCCCATGTCAGGAGACGCCAAATCAGGTGATAGCAGTCATGTCTTAGCTGGGATGGCTCAGTTGGAGCGTTTTATGGAGCATTATAGCCAAGGGAGTGGTCAATCATCCGGTTGGATATCTAGACCAGATGACCAACAGGAACGGTTTAGACATCAGCGGCCCCAGGAGTTCACTGGTACAACCGATCCATTTGTGGCTGAAATTTGGATTAAGTCCTTAGATGTCATCTTCGATTACCTACAACTTTCCGAGTTGGATAAGCCCAGATGTGCCATTTTTATGCTACGAAGGGATGCCATGTGAGGACTAGAAATCTGTTAAGTATGATTTAATGGCTAATCAGCTTTTGGATTAAAATTTCACGGAAATTGTGATTTTTGGGTGCTCAGATTTAGACGTAGAGTGATAGCAGTGAGAAGTTGGTTATCGAGTGAGATCTTCTTCGAGTTTGGAGTTCAGTAGTTGCATTTTTCCTATCAGGAAATGATTCCAGTAGTAATTCAGACGTTAGGTTCATCGCTGGAAGAAGATAGGCCAGCAGCGTTCTTGCGCGAGGTTTTGCGGGTATTCAGTAGTGAGTACTCAGCAGTGGTAAGATTCAGATGTTTGTATTAAGTAGTAGCGTGATCAGATGTCAACGCTAGTCAACTCAGCAGTGAGAGTGTAGCGAGAGGCAGCTGTTAGCGATAGCGCACGGGCGTGAGAAGTTGTCGCGTGTTAGTCAACAGCTGAGTTGACCGCTGGTTGTTAGCGCTATTCAGTTGTTGCTATCGAGAGATCTGTTTCTACTGTAGAAGCTCTGCTACGTCGTTTTGATTAGTTGGTGCGACGTCGTTTGTCGTATAAGTTAGTAGAGCGTTTAGATGCCTGAATTGCATCAGCAGAGAGCGAAAGCTGGATTCAGCTTTGAGAGGACTTTTGCCTTAGCTTAAGTAGAGATCTGAACAGTTTGTTCAGTAGTGACTTGAGGGATTTATATACCAAGTGCTGCTCAACACTTAAGAGTATTTTCGACCCCGATATTTCTTCTCCTTCTTCGAAACACTCGATAGTTACTGTTCATTCGAACCCTTCT
>KQ988439.1:162802-177782 GCA_001598015.1 Dorcoceras hygrometricum | reverse complement strand
TCCCTACCAATGAAACATGGTACTTCGCATCGCAGATACTAGTCTCGAGCTCGGGCGACCTTATCCTCATTTTTACGGCCCAATCGACTAGGAACATGTTCAGAATACACAGCGACTATTAGATGTGTTTCATGATAGCCGTCATACCCACTATCACATCTAACATACGCTTTAGTGCATTCTAGGTCTTTACTCAACGCAATTGTAAATCATCATACACACAATGAAAGTAAAGAATGCCATATGGATAAATGCGAATATCATATATAAAGATTGTTTCATACAAGAGTCTATAAACCCACACGCCACAAGTTGGCTAGTTGGGCATCTACTCTAACAATCTCCCACTTGCCCTAAAGCCAACTACTCATCAGACGCAGTCCCATTGTTTCGCGATGTTCGTAAGTGGATCAGCAACGTTGTCCGCAGAGGCGACTCTCTCAACTGCTATGTCACCTCTAGCCACAATATCCCGGATTATGTGATATTTCCTCAGTATGTGTTTGGATCTTTGGTGAGACCTAGGCTCCTTTGCTTGCACAACGGCACCCGTGTTGTCGCAGTACACCGGGATTGGACCAACTCCATTAGGAATGACGCCCAACTCTTGGACAAAATTCCTTATCCAAACGGCCTCCTTAGCAACAGCTGATGCTGCAATGTACTCAGCTCAGTGGTTGAATCCGCGATGGTGTCTTTCTTGGAACTCTTCCAAGAGACAGCACCACCATTGAGCATGAATACAAATCCAGAGGTTTATTTCGAATCATCCACGTCACACTGGAAGCTAGAATCAGTGTAGCCTTCCAGTTTCAGTTCACCACCCCCCTAGACCATGAATATATTCTTAGTCCTTCGTAAGTACTTAAGAATATCCTTCACGGCCTTCCAATGCAATTGGCCGGGGTTGGCCTGGTAGCGGCTCGTGACGCTCAGAGCATATGCGACGTCCGGTCTAGTCGAGATCATGCCATACATAATACTACCTATTGCCGAGGCATATGGTACACGTGCTATACTCTCTATCTCATCATCAGTCTTTGGACACATAGACTTAGACAGAGTGACCCCGTGGCACATAGGTAGGTGTCCTCTCTTGGACTCTTCCATAGAGAACCTCTTAAGTATGGTATCGATGTAGGTAGCTTGGGTGAGTCCGAGCATCCGTTTAGATCTATCCCGATTGTTGGAGTGCAATAATTGCCCCTGCTAGGTAGAGCGATCGAACCGTGGCGCTTGTGTTGCTATACGGTTTAAAAAGATCGGAGTTGCACCGTTACCACCAGCTATAGCTTTTGGTAAAGCGGCTAGCGCTCGGTCCTACAATTGGTATCAGAGCAAAGGTCACGGGTTCGATTTCCATTGATTGCAAGGAGTGCAATTATTGGGAGGGGGATTGTTGGAGTGCAATAATTTCCCCTGCTAGGTAGAGCGATCGAACCGTGGCGCTTGTGTTGCTATACGGTTTAAAAAGATCGGAGTTGCACCGTTACCACCAGCTATAGCTTTTGGTAAAGCGGCAAGCGCTCGGTCCTACACCGATAGTATAGAAAGTTGGTTTTAATTGAAAAAAAGGAGAGGACAACGAGATGATGATCGAGAGAACATACAGAGAATAACACGAACAAGCATCAAGTTGTCCTCTTTTGAAAAGGAATAATCAAGCTTCCTGCTCATTCATCTTGATATATTCAATCTTCAGGATTGATACAGAGCAGCTAAACTTACTTGCTTTATTCATCACACAAAGTAGTACAAAACATATTTGTAAACTGACAGAAGAAGTATTTTTTCAGATTAAGAGTCTAGAAATTTTCAGTTCATAGAGTTGTAACTAAGTTATAGTGGCATTGTACAATTTATTCTACTAATCAAAACCTTTTTGTATATCTTTCTTCAAAGGAAGAAGGGGTGACATATGAGTATTGAATCTCAGAACATTCATAAAAATCATGTATTCTTTTCTCTACAGTTGTATGATGCACACATACCGCACTTATATAATGCTATCTTATAGTCGATTCTAGAATATTCGTACGTATTTTCTAAGTTATATTTCAGAACAGGATTTTTCAGCTAACATGCTATAATTGGAAGATAGAGATAGGAGTTTAGAGGGGGGAGGTTGAATAAACTCCTTTAAAAAATCTCTGTGTTTAAAATGATTTGCAGATCAGTCGAGTTACCAACCGATAACACTTTCTCCTTCATCGAAAATCTACTAGACAACCATACTTTAGTTGACTGTAGCATTCCTACATCATTCCCAATGAGTAGAATGTCATCAACATTAAAGTACGAGGAACGTCACAGCGCTTTTTAACTACCTTTTTATAGACACATGGCTCCTCGGGATTCTTGATGAAACCAAATTCCTTAATTGTTTCATCGAATCTCAGGTTCCAACTTCGCGATGCTTGTTTGAGACCGTAGATCGATCTCTGAAGCTTGCATACCTTATGCTCGCTTCCAACAGATGTGAAACCCCAAGGCTGCGTCATATAGATCTCTTCCTTAATGTTTCCATTAAGGAACGCAGTTTTCACATCCATTTGCCATATCTCATAGTCGTACCATGCGGCTATGGCTTACAAGATTCTAATCGACTTGAACATTGCGACTGGCGAGAAGGTTTCATCATAGTCAACACCTTGCCTTTGAGTGTAACCTTTCGCGACCAGTCGTGCCTTGTAGGTCATAACCTTACCATCAGGCCCAAGTTTCCTCTTGTATACCCACTTGCACCCAATAGGAACGATTCCTTCGGGAGGGTTAACAAGAGTCCAAACTTGGTTAGCATGCATTGAGTCAAACTCAGACTGCATTGCTTCAAGCCATAAGTTAGAATCAGCATCGGAAATTGCCTCCTTGAAAGTTCTTGGATCAGATCCAACAACTTGATCACCTTGATCATCTTCAAGGAGAAAACCATATCTCTCAGGAGCCCTAGGAATACTTTCGGACCTCCTAGGTGCGACCATTTCTGGTATTGGCTCTGTAGGTGCAGGAGACTCACTTGGTACTTCGATTGGATCTCGAACCTCTTCGAGTTCTACTAGTTTGCCTTTTATATCAAGTAGAAATTCCCTTTCCATAAAGGTGGCATTCCTGGAAACAAACACTTTTGTTTCGCTCGGATAGTAGAAGTAGTATCCAATGGAATTCTTTGGATACCCAATGAAGTAGCATAAGATGGATCTCATATCCAGCTTATCTCCCACTGTCTGCTTCACGTAAGCAGGACATCCCCAAATCCTCATAAATGAGTACTTGGGTGGTTTGCCCATCCATATCTCATACGGAGTCTTATCCACTGCCTTGGTGTGGACATTGTTCAACAACATTACGGCCGTTTCGAGCGCATAGCCCCAAAATGAGGCGGGAAGCTCAGTGAAGCTCATCATAGATCGAACCATGTCCAACAAGGTCCGATTACGATGCTCCGCTACACCATTGAGCTGTGGTGTGGCCGGAGGGGTCCACTGTGAGAGAATCCCATTCTCTTTCAGATAGTCTTGAAACTCAGCACTTAAGTATTCACCATCTCGATCGGATCGAAGTGCTTTAATACTTTTGCCTAACTGATTTTCTACTTCAGCCTTGAATTCCTTGAACCTTTCAAAGGATTCAGACTTGTACTTCATCAAGTACAAGTACCCGTACCTAGAGTAATCATCGGTAAAGGTGATGAAGTATGTGTGACCATATTTAGTACCAATACTAAACGGGCCGCACACATCAATATGGATCAAATCCAATAGGTCTTGGGCACGCTCACCCTTGCCCTTGAAGGGTTGCTTGGTCATCTTTCCTTTAAGGCAAGATTCACAAGTCGGTAGGGAGTTGATGTCTGACAGATCAAACATGTCACTCCTAACTAACTTGTTCATCCTACTTAGAGAAATGTGACCTAGCCTAGAGTGCCAAAGTTGTGCTGGGTTCAAGTTATCGTGTTTTCGTTTAATCGTTGTTGTATGTGCTTCGACATCGCGAGTTGGAAAGTCTTTTAATTTTAAGGTGTATAAATCGTTTTCGCGTTCCCCAATTC
This sequence comes from Dorcoceras hygrometricum, assembly GCA_001598015.1. Classification (NCBI taxonomy): domain Eukaryota; kingdom Viridiplantae; phylum Streptophyta; class Magnoliopsida; order Lamiales; family Gesneriaceae; genus Dorcoceras; species Dorcoceras hygrometricum. The sequence continues at coordinate 173,734 of KQ988439.1, read as the reverse complement.
CAATTAAACATTCATTCTTGTAAATATTGCAAATCGAATTAGTAAACATACAAGAATATCCATCTCTATCAAGCATAGGAATAGAAATAATGTTTTTAATCAATTCAGGAACAAATAAAACGTCTCGTAACAACAACTTAAAATCTGAACACAGAAATAAATGAACATCCCCTATAGCTACTGCAGCAACTCTTGCTCCATTGCCAAGCCTCAAGTGGGTCTCACCCTCTCTAAGACGTCGACTTCTTGTCATCACCTGCAAATCATTGCAGATATGAGATCCACATCCGGTATCAAGTACCCAAGAAGTTGAATTTAGAGACATATTTATTTCAATATAGAACATACCTTTTGCAGTTCGCAACTGCTCGAGGTACTCCTTGCAGTTCCTCCTCCAATTCCCAGCCTTGTGGCAGTGGTGGCAAACGTCCTCGCTCTTGTTTGGCTTAGAAGCCCTTGCTTTGGCTTCTTGGCAGACTTTTCATCCTTTGCAGGAGCAGAACGCTTCTTGCTCTTGCGTCTGGGCCCCTTCTTCGTAGAGGAAGAAGAACCCAGAAGGAGGACGGGTTTGTCCTTCTTTATGGTCCCCTCAAACACTACAAGCATGTTAACCACCTCTTCAAGGGTGGCCTCCAGCTTGTTCATGTTGAAGTTGACCACAAAGGGGTCAAATGCAGCGGGTAGTGAGAGGAGAAGTACATCCACCGACAGCTCGTGTGGAAGCGCGATATCAAGGCCCGACAGCTTCTCAACGAGCCCAATCATACAAACCCCATGCTCGCGGACCGAAGTCCCATCGCGCATGCGGCTCGTCATCAGCTCCTTGACAGCCGTGAACCTCTCATGTCGAGAGTTCTCTCCGTACAGTTCTTTGAGATGAAAGAGTATGGCAGAGGCATACTTTGTCTTCTCAAAGCGCCGTTGCATTTCATTGGACATCGATGCCATCACATAGCATCGAGCTTTAACCTCATCGTCCCGCCATTGGTTAAGCGTGATCAGCTCCTCAGGGCTGATATCGGCAGGGGTTTCCTCCGGAGGGCACATCTCTATCATATAGAGGAGCTTCTCCGAAGCCAATACAAGATTAAGGTTGCGAAGCCAGTCTTGGTAGTTCAGACAGGTGAACCTGTTGCTATCCAGTATAGCAGCAAGCGGGTTTTTCATCGAAACCATTTTATAAAGCAGTTATACTGAAAAGAAAACAGACATGCATTACTGACTATATATAAAATAAACGCTAAGACATAAAACATGGTCATTAAGTTTTATGAATTACCCTCCCACTATTTTAACGATTTCACCACCCTCTAATGAAATCGAGAAAACAGGTTTCTTTAGTGGGTACACGGAGCCCAATCAAGCGATCATGGACCCGAATAATATCAGCCATCCATGACCCCCAAAAGGTAGTTTCCGATTGCAACCGGTGCAACCTCCATGTATTCACCTCACGTCCAGTAAGGGCCCAATAATATGACGCTGTTTACTATCACGTGTCAAGATTGACCCATCAATGTTGAGTCGTGAAGGACGGTCCCCTTAACGTCCCCAATAATATGAGCCAACGTTAAAGGGAGTTCCAGCCGACTCACAACAATTTGTCAATGGCGTGGACAGCTTTCCGGCATACATGACCCCCTCAATAATATGAGCCGGGCCATGTATACGGGTAGCATCGACGTACACCCATTGTTGATGGAAGTTAGGCTTAATTTAAACAATTTTAAATACCCTTTTGTTTATAGAATAAACATTTTATCTTGATATAAGTTTTAAATCATATTTAAAACGAGGGATTTTATTTTTGAAAAAATTTTGGTCTCATGCATATTTAAATCCAATTTAAAACATGCAACATGCGGATTCAATTAAACTATATATCAACATATATAAAGTAAACATTGGGATGATCGATCGCGAGAGCTATGCGGTCCGTGGTTGCCAGTCACGGACCTGGGTCCAATCCTAGGGGTAATGCAATATGCAATGTGTCAGGCCCCGTGCTAATTACTAACAATTAACACATAATAAGCGCATAAACATGGAAGCTTAAAATCAGGGCTTAAAAATTTTTCGAAATACAATGGGCCAAAACTTCAAATCATACATTCAAAATATTCAATACTCAAAATATGAGTTAACTCAAACTCATACAACAAGTAACCAAATAAATCATCTCCAAGGACAGATCCCCAAATACATAATCACACGGGGCATCCCCCGGTTCAATACATATCATAAATAAACTGGGACTCAGGGATGAGGGGATCGACCAGCTGAACTTCCACTCTGGCCAGCTTGGTTACCTAAAGCTCCTGCAAATGGGCACGCAGACCCAAACAAGACAAAGCAGGAAAAACATGCACGAGGTCAAGCCTCAGTACGAAGAGCTATCAAAGCAGATAAACATGCAACATGCTACAAATCAATGCTATGAATGCATGAGGGCTATCAAGAAATCGGATAGCTAGACCAGTCTATCAACTGGCAACTCAAATCAAGCCTCTATACCACGGTCTATCAACCGGGAAATCATCGGTCCGTGATCATCGGGGCCCGTCAGCCCATCACAGCTCGGCGATAAACTCTCGTATCCGGTAGTCACCGCTTCGACGATAGCATTGGACTTTTCGGGCACGACTCAAGAGTCAGCCAGTCACAACGTGGCACCCAATCAGGTAATCAAATCAATCTGTCAATTCAGGCTCAAGATGTATGCATGAATGCCATTCAATATCCATGCTAGATGCATACAATTCATAATACGTGCCAACAGAATGAAAAACTCAATCAATCCATCAATCTGTTCCACGTAAACACATAATAGCAAACTCACGGTTTTCACAACATTGAAATATAAACATGTTCACGCTCAATACTGCTAAGGGCTGCTCAATCGTACCTCGAATCCACAAATTCTACCTCACAAATTTGAACAAGGCACGACAGTACTCACGACCAGAAACCAGCAGCTTTCGCGATCTTCTCCAAGGTCGTCTTGTAGCTTCAAATGGTTAGCAATCGAAAGAGAAGTTCACAGGGAACCCAGCGCCACCGAAATCGCTCAAATCTTCGGCAGGAAACAACGAAGATCTAGGGAAGAAATTTCTCGGTAACAGTGGCTCGACGAGGGTTTGGTGAAGAAGAGATAAGAAATATCTGGCTCAAAAATATTTCTAAGTGTCGATCAACACTTCTATAAATACCTCTTAAATCCTCGCCTGCTGATTCAACAAAAAAAATCAATCGAAACGTTCAGCAGAAGTCTACCAGCAGCAGCCCTCTTTTCCCTTCGTAAAATTCAGCAGCAACGACTAAATAAACAATCGCATGCAAACACTTCAAAACGAAACCGTTCTAACTTATCAAAACGACGCCGTAGCAAACACCAGCTGACAACAGCTCTCGCCAGCACAAACGACCAAGAGCTGCTAACAGCTCTCTCTTCAAAACAATCCATCTGCTGGTCGCGAGAAATCATTCAAAACGAAGACGCATCTACTAATCCAAACGACGTCACTTTAGTTACGCAAGCCTTGCTACCAGAAGCTGATCTCTTAAGCGCAAAGCTCAAAACGCAGCGTTTCCACTTATCTAAACGACGCCGCTTCTCAACGCTCTTGCACAAGCGCGCCTGCTGATCAGCAGTAACCAACATAACGCAACTTACTACCAGCAGCAAGGAATACGTCACGCCTACGTCATCATATCTATCGATAGCTCTTGCAACTGATTCCACAATCCATCTGCTGAATTCAATAGTCAACACTCCAAAATGTTGACTAACACGTGTCGCTTCCTCATTCAATCTCACGCTACGCGCAAAGTCTTCCAGCAGCAACTTCAACTCGAACCAAAACCAGCAGATCTTCATACGTCACGCTGATGTCACCATATCTGCTGATTCCAATTCCACCAGCAGCGAGCTACAGTAAGGTTGACCTGCGTTGACTCCGCTACAGTAGCGTGCTGTTAACAGCTTTGCACCAAAATTCGCTACGATACAATTTCCAAAATTTAACGCAACATTCGAAATCAGCAGGAACTTCAATCCTTTCGCAAAATCCTCAAAATACGCGTGATTAATCCCAAATCAAATCAATTAATCACTACTCCAAATTCTCAATCCTCACATTCTCCCCAACTTAAGAGATTTCGTCCTCGAAATCAAAGGCAAACTCAGGGAAGAACACATCAAACATGCAAATCTGCACTAACAACTCACCAAAATTCGAAGCAACAACCAGAAAATTACCTGGAAATTCTACACGATCAGTGTTCGAACAGGTGAGGCCATTCCTGCCTCATCTTATCCTCAACTTCCCAGGTTGCTTCTTCTCGGCCATGCTTGCTCCATTGGACCATCACCAACGGAATAATCTTGTTCCTCAGCTGTTTCTCCTTCCTATCCAAGATCTGCACCGGATATTCAACATAATTCAAGGCAGAGCTAATTTGCCTTTAAATCGGAATCTCATCACGCTCTTGAAAGGCGAAAATCTTGATAAAAACACGATCGCCTACCTCAAACTCTAACGGTCGACGTCTTCGGTTCGCATAACTCGAGAAACGGTCTTGGGCAGCCTTCATTCTACTCCGGATCAAATCAATTTGGCTTTCATGTGCTGAACAAACTCCGGTGTAGAAAGCTGTCTTTCGCCAACTTCTTCCCAACAGATCGGGGATCTGCATTTTCGACCATACGAAGCCTCAAACGGAGCCATTCCAATAGTGACTTGGTAGCTGTTGTTATACGAAAAATCCACCAAGGAGAGCGAATCCTGCCAGCCACCGCTGAAATCCATCACTACCGCTCGCAACATATCCTCTAAAGTCTGGATAGTCCGCTCAGACTGACCGTCTGTCTGTGGGTGATAGGCTGTGCTCATCGCCAATCTCGAACCCATTGCTGCCTGCAGACTTTTCCAAAAGCGAGAAGTGAACCTCGTATCTCTGTCAGACACTATCGAAACCGGAACTCCATGCAATCTAACCACATGGTCGATGTACAATTTCGCCATCTTTTTCATCGAACACCTCACATCATAGGAAATGAAATGGGCTGACTTCGAAAGTCTATCAATCACAACCCAAATCGCATCACATCCCCTACTCGATCGAGGTAGATGAGTCACGAAATCCATGGCGATGTGCTCCCAATTCCATTGGGGCACTTCCAATCTCTGCAGCAAACAACCAGGTCTCATTCTCTCAGCCTTGACCTGTTGGCAATTCAGACATCTAGCAACAAAAGCAGAAATGTCGCACTTCATACCTGCCCACCAGTAGTGAGACTTCAAGGCATGGTACATCTTTCGCTCGCCTGGATGCACACTGTACCGACTACAATGTGCTTCATTCATGAGGGTCTCCTTCAAATCAATCAGGTTCGGAACTACCAATCTCCCTCTGAACCTGGTCGGTCCTCTGCGCCTCCCTGATGTCCATCACAATCTGCGGTTCCACCTGAAGAGAAGAAACAAAGAAATACTGATCATCCGGCTGGAATCGCCAACCAGACGTACTCAACTCCTCATGAACTTTCTAAATACTCAAGGATGCTAACATATCAGGCTGGGTCTTTCTGCTCAAAGCGTCGGCTACTAAGTTCACACGCCCAGCCTGATATTGAATCTCACAATCAAAGTCCTTAAGCAATTCCATCCAGCGTCGCTGCCTCATGTTCAAGTCCGACTGCGTGAAGATATATTTCAGGCTCTTGTGGTCGGTGTACACCACAAACTCTTCACCATAGAGATAATGCCGCCAAATCTTTAAGGCAAACACTATCGCAGCCAACTCCAAATCATGAACCGGGTACCTCGTCTCGTGAGGCTTCAGCTGTCGAGACTCATACGCAATCACGTACCTGTTCTGCATCAAAACACACCCTAATCCACTCAGAGAAGCATCGGAGCACACAACAAATCCTCTGGAGCCAGACGGTAGGGCCAACACAGGAGCAGTAGTCAACTTCTCCTTCAGCGTCTAAACTGTACTCGCACTCATCAGTCCATACAAATCTCTTATCTTTCTGAGTCAACTGCGTCATAGGCCTGGCTATTGAAGAAAACTTCTCAATGAAACGCCTATAGTAGCCGGCCAACCCCAAGAAACTACGGATATCTGAAACGTTTCGAGGTCTCTCCCAGTTAAGCACTGCTTCGACCTTGCTCGGATCTACAGAAATCCCTTGTGCTGAAATCACGTGACCCTAAAAGATAATCCTGTCGAGCCAAAACTCGCACTTGCTGAATTTGGCATAGAGCTGCGAGTCTCTCAATCTCTGCAATACAAGTCTCAAATGCTCCTTGTGCTCTCTCTTGCTCCTCGAGTACACCAAGATGTCATCTATGAAGACGATTACGAATCTATCGATATACTCGCTGAAGACGCGATTCATCAAATCCATAAAGACAGCAGGGGCATTCGTCAATCCAAAAGGCATGACAAGAAACTCAAAATGCCCATATCGAGTCCGGAAGGCTGTCTTTGCCACATCAGCGTCTCTAATTCGCAACTGGTGATAACCAGAGCGCAAATCAATCTGTGAGTACACAACCGATCCCTGCAGCTGATCGAACAAGTCATCAATACTCGGCAGAGGATACTTGTTCTTCACTGTGGCCTTATTCAACTGTCTAAAGTCCACACACATCCTCATAGTTCCATCTTTCTTCTTCACAAACAGAATCGGAGCTCCCCAAGGCGACATGCTCGGTCTGATGAAGCCTTTCTCTAAGAGATCACTCAACTGTTCCTTCATCTCTTTCAACTCTGCGGGCGCCAACCGGTAAGGAGCTCTAGAAATCGGGGCGGTACCGGGCGCCAACTCAATGCTGAAGTCGCTCTCGCGTCGAGGAGGGAATCCAGGAATCTCATCTGGAAACACGTCGGTAAACTCTCGAACAACGGGGATGTCGCGCAACTCTAATCGCTGCTCCTGGGAACTATCGAGTGCATAGATCATGAATCCTGCATTACCTAGCGATAGCAGGCTGAATATCTCCATAGCGGACACTAGGGGAATCTTCGACCTCGAATCCGTGCCGTAGAAATCCCACCTCTCACTCGTATCAGGCGAAATCTCACCACACTCGGTAAACTCTCGAACAACGGGGATGTCGCGCAACTCTAATCGCTGCTCCTGGGAACTATCGAGTGCATAGATCATGAATCCTGCATTACCTAGCGATAGCAGGCTGAATATCTCCATAGCGGACACTAGGGGAATCTTCGACCTCGAATCCGTGCCGTAGAAATCCCACCTCTCACTCGTATCAGGCGAAATCTCACCACACTATGGAAGCAATCAACGGTAGCCTTATAGCTAGATAACACATCCATTCCCAAAATACAGTCGAAATCTCTAATCCCCAACACAATCAAATTGGTCACCAACACATGCTCATCAAACCTAATCAGGCAATCTACTACTACCTCTCGAGACCACAGGTTCACACCAGCAGGAGTAGACACGGAAACAACATCACACAGTGCGGAAGATCTCAACCCACGCTCAAACACAAACAGCTCAGATATGAAAGAGTGTGATGCACCAGTGTCAAACAAAACTCTCGCAGGATAATCATAAATAGAGCATGTACCTCTAATCACCATGCCCGGAGTCTCCTCAGCCTGATCTCCCGTCAAGGCGTTTGCCTGCGCCTGCTGGGGAATCTGGAACGGGGGTCGGGAAGGTCCTCCAAAATGTGACTGCTCACGAGGCTGAAAACCAGATCGCTGGGACTGAGCAAAAGGTTGCTGTCGCTGAGAAGAACCACCAGTGGAACCCTGCTGCGACTGACCAGTAGAACGCCCTCCAATCGAAGGACACGCTCTAGCGAAGTGTCCCGGCTGACCACAAAGATGGCAGAGTCCTCGGACTCCTAGACACTGCGAAGTCTCATGTCTCCCTCCGCACTGACTACAGAATCCGCCTCCCGAACCGCTACCAGAACCACTGCCAGAACCAGAGCTCACAGAACCAGAAGAACTCGAATGGCCTTTCTTCTTGAATTGCTTCCCTCTAGGTCTGAACTGCTGGCGACTCGACTGCTGTGACCCCTGAGGAGACTGATACGACTGCGACACTGCCGGAGCTGGCTGAGAAGCACACGTAGTCGTCTGATGCACTGGAGCCTCAGGATCCATCAAACTCTCCTCGATATCCACTGCATTGTTCACAGCTTCCATGAAAGTCGCCGGAGACCCAGACAGCACCATCCGATAAAGGTCAGGTCTCAAACCCTTCAAAAACTTGTTCCTCTTCGTTCGCTCTTGGTTCGCCACAGCTGGCATGTACACTAGAAGCACAGAAAACCGCCTAGCATACTCGGCCACACGCATATCACCCTGTTTCAAATTATCAAACTCACGCTCCCTGCTAGCGAAGTAGGACTCTGGAGTGTACTCACGTCGAAAAGCCTCGCAGAAAACATCCCAAGAGAGCACCGTCCCACTATCTCGGAGCATCCTAGAAGTACTCCTCCACCAGCGCTGTGCATCATCTCGTAGCTGCAGCACTGCCAACTTCAGACTCTTTTCTGGGGCGTACTCCAAGGTGTCAAATAGCTCCTCCATCTGAACAAGCCACGCCTCAGCCCTAGCGCCACCCTCAGTACCGGCCAACGTCGGTGGGTTCGTCCGCTGAAATCGAGCTAAGACTAACTCCATTCCACCTATCTGCCTAGTGACGTCCTCAACCTGAGCGTCATCATCACTACCTGCTCTAGACGCCTCCTCGGAACGTCTAGTTCTCCTATCTCTTCCTCGTCTCGGCGGCATCTAAACAAGCCTCGAGATAAGATCTCACAGCAGGTATAACAATAAGACAGATAATATATCACATAAGTCACAGAGGCAATCAAAATCAAGTCAAAACTCTGTGCCTAGACTCGAGTGTGATCAAAAGAAATCGAGCTTATCCCAGTTTAAGCTCTGATACCAAAAATGTCAGGCCCCGTGCTAATTACTAACAATTAACACATAATAAGCGCATAAACACGGAAGCTTAAAATCAGGGCTTAAAAAATTTTTCGAAATACAATGGGCCTGAACTTCAAATCATACATTCAAAATATTCAATACTCAAAATATGAGTTAACTCAAACTCATACAACAAGTAACCAAATAATATCATCTCCAAGGACAGATCCCCAAATACATAATCACATGGGGCATCCCCCGGTTCAATACATATCATAAATAAACTGGGACTCAGGAATGAGGGGATCGACCAGCTGAACTTCCACTCTGGCCAGCTTGGTTACCTAAAGCTCCTGCAAATGGGCACGCAGACCCAAACAAGACAAAGCAGGAAAAACATGCACGAGGTCAAGCCTCAGTACGAAGAGCTATCAAAGCAGATAAACATGCAACATGCTATAATCAATGCTATGAATGCATGAGGCTATCAAGGAATCGGATAGCTAGACCAGTCTATCAACTGGCAACTCAATCAAGCCTCTATACCACACACAGCCAATCAGACGGTGGAAATCATCGGTCCATGATCATCGGGGCCCGTCAGCCCATCACAGCTCGGTGGTAGACACTCTGATCCGGTAGTCACTGCTCCGACGATAGCGTTGGACTTTTCGGGCACGACTCAACAGTCGGCCAGTCACAACGTGGCACCCAATCAGGTAATCAAATCAATCTATAAATTCAGGCTCAAGATGTATGCATGAATGCCATTCGATATCAAAGCATAAAGCATACAATGCATAATACGTGAAATAAAGCATAACTCAATCAATTCCATAATTCAATTTCACGTAAGTCACATAACCACAATTCACAACATCGATAACTAGCCATGTTCAAGTTCAACTGCTAAGGGCTGCTCAGTCGTACCTTAATTCCTCAATTTACCTAACAGATTTCCTCCTGGCTCAAATCACGCAGCAGGACACTTCCTGGAAGTTGAAATCTGAAAAGACATAGCTAATATCTTAGCTCAATTCAACTACACAGTCACGCTAAACCTACTGCCAGAAGCTGATCTAAATTCTACACTTCCACGCAGGATTAGACTACTAATACAGAGCTCGAAATGCAAAGGACTGCTCACCCAAACGTTCGCGCTTAGCAGAAGGTTCGCAAATCTCACTAAACGAGGGCACCAGGCACTTCGCGTTCCTCCTCCAGCACTGATTCAGGGTTCAAAACGGGTAGCAAACTAAGGAGCGAAGCAAGGGGAATCCAGCGCCACTAAGATCTTCAAAAACAGAGGCTGGAATCGACAGGAAAAGGCGATAGAAGAAGATGGTGAACAGTAACTCGTCGAGGATTTGAAGTAGAAGAGATAAGAGATGTCTGGCTCAAAATAATCTAAGTGTCGATCAACACTTCTATATATACCTCTTAAAATCTCACCTGCTGATTCATACAATTCAGCCAAAGAAACCAGCAGGAAGCAATCAGCAGCAACCCTCTATTCCTTTACGTAAAATTCAGCAGCAACTAACAAATCAACAACCGCGCGCTAACACTGCAAAACGACACCGTTCTAACTAATCTAAACGACGCCGTAGCAAATATCAGCAGACAACAACTCTCGCAAGCAAAACAAACCATCTGCTGATCGCGCGAAGTTCTCAAAACGACGACGCATCTCGACGCCTTTGAAATTGCGCATCTGCTGAACTCTCAACGAAAAGCTCAAAACGCAGCGTTTCCACTAACTCAAACGACGCCGCTTCTCAACGCTAGTATTGCGCATCTGCTGATCAGCAGCAAGCAATACAACGCAATAACAATCAGCAGCAAACATCACGTCACGCCTACGCCATCATATCTATCAGCAGCTCTCAAACCATCTGCTGATCTCTCTCACTAACGCATCTGCTGAACTAAAAAGTCATCTGCTGAAATAATAGTCAACACTCCAAAATGTTGACTAACACGCGTCACTTCCTCGTTCAA
>KQ988439.1:122256-146965 GCA_001598015.1 Dorcoceras hygrometricum | reverse complement strand
CGGCGAGGGCCGGCGGCGTCGGCGACTTTGGGAGAGGAGGGGCGGCCGAGAGCTTTTGGTCTATGGTTAGGTTATGAGATTGAGTTATGTCATAATGAAGCCCTAAGTCTCCTTTAATAAGACTAGTAATGAACTTGGACCGGCCCAACGGGCCCGGGTCCAAATGACGATATCCATCACTGTGACTTCGTTACAACTCCGATCGCCGATCAGATCGGACGGATCGACTCAGTTTCCAAAACTGAATATTATGATCTGAAAAACAATTTTTCAGAACCCCAGTGCAAAATGACCGTTTTGCCCCTCAACAGCGGAAATCACGCCTGTTGACTTTTAGGAAGTCGTACTTCCAAAAGTCCTCCTCCTATGCTCAACACATTGAGCTCAGTTTCCGTGCGGGAATCTTGAATCCAGTACTTGTGTGACCCTCAATGGTTTAGGGATACAGCTAGCCGTGGGCCCACAACCATTGCGGCTCCGAAATCACAATTTCGGACTTGCCCATCGGATTATGGTAAAGCGCCTAGCAACATCGCGCCATGATCCCATAGGTATCACTGATAGTGCCTGCAAGAACCAGTTGGTCATGGTTAGAGTACAGTACGGTCCTTTCAATCCATATATCCCGATCAGATCAACGACCATTCGTAAATCGAGAGTCGCTAAAGATCCGATAGCTATGCATACATCTTGGAGATCGAATAGTGACATCGCGAGTGTTACTAGGTAAACCCATTTACCTAAAACACTTTTAGTACTCTGGCTAGAGATTTATACACTATTATCTCCTCAGATAGCATAGGATATCCACGCATGTAAGCGAGCTGTGAATCCTCGACAACGAAGCATCGACTCCTACATGCATCGGGGTCTCACCCAACCCCGCCGCCTAATGACCCCAAGTGAGTCAGCAAACGGGTCAAAGTGAGACGCCTATCATGTAGAGTCTCAATGACGTTTCGAGTCGTGAGGACTAATCAGTACAACCAAGACCCCGGACTTTTCCACTCGACAAATGGTAACCACTTGGAAAGTCCGAACGAGGGTAGTTAGATAGATCACCAGGTCACTATCTATCTGCATTCTCAGAACATCACAATGTTCCCTACCAATGAAACATGGTACTTCGCATCGCAGATACTAGTCTCGAGCTCGGGCGGCCTTATCCTCATTTTGACGGCCCAATCGACTAGGAACTAATTCAGAATACACAGTGACTATTAGATGTGTTTCATGATAGCCGTCATACCCACTATCACATCTAACATACACTATTGTGCATTCTAGGTCTTTATCCAACACAATTGTTAACATTATATAAACATAACGAAGATAAAAAATGCCATAAACAAATGCGAATATCATATATAAAGACTGTCATATACAAGAGTCTATAAACCCACACGCCACAAGTTGGCTAGTTGGGCATCTACTCTAACACGGATATAGTTGATCAGTCAACTGAAGCCATCAGGAAGGTACATGATCGGATGAGGACGGCACAGAATAGACAAAAGAGCTATGCTGATAATCTCCATCGTGAGCTGAGTTTTGAAGTGGGAGATCACGTATTCCTAAAAGTAGCACCCATGAAAGGGGTGATGAGGTTTGGAAGGAGGGTAAGCTGATCCCAGATTCATCGGCCCCTTAGAGATCTTAGAAAAAGTGGGGACGTTAGCTTATCGGTTAGCACTACCTCTGCAATTATCTGCAGTACACAACGTATTTCATGTATCAGCTCTTAGGAAATACATTCCAAGTCCCTAGCACATATTAGCTACGAACCCATTCAGCTCGCGCCTGATTTGAGTTACGAAGAAGAGCCAGTGAGAATTTTTTTTCTTGGGAGACAAAATCAAATATGCATAGTCATTACCCAGAGCTGCTTAAGTGAGTTAAATTTCGAGGACGAAATTTTTTAAGGGGGTTATAGTTGTAACGTCCGGAAAATCCATAAATCCACGAGTTATTTAATATGTTCCGAAGGGTTAAATTGCTATTTTTGGATTTAACATTTTAGATTTCACCTGAGCTGATTACTTCGGTTTATAAGCTTTCACAGTTCATGAACAGTTCCCGTAAGAATAAACCCAAGCACGGTTTGAGTTTCTAAAATGTTTAAAAATATATTTATTTTCAAAGTCATGATTTCAGTTGATAGGTGCCCATACTTGTGGTATTTTAAAACCTACTATACACCATATTTCATCCTTGTTAACCATTTGAGGTGCTAAGAGTTCTCTCCCTAAGCATTTTTTATGATTACTGTTGGCGTGTGGGATAGGACAACTTCCGCATGGTTTAATTGCTTCATTAAGGCATTGGGTGTGATTTTTCTAAATCACAAATCAACCAAAATACTTTCTTTAGAGTAAGTGTTTCAAGCGTGCTTGTGGGATATTCAAAGACGGAGCTGTTCCCTGCAACCCTCCATTCAGCGAAATGCAAGTAAACTTTGTTTCTTGCTGCTTCTGTGAAAGCATATTATTGTTTGCTTTTCTATACGTGATGTTTGCTTTCTGTTTGCGTCTGTTTCAGAGTTTTGAGCAACGTTTAGATGTTTAGGATCTGTATGCTTTCAGCGGTTTCGAAAATGGTGTAAATTCCCAAATGTTTTACAGAAGAGTTTCTGTAATAGTACAGTTATCGTCTCTTTAAAGTTTTTGGGTTGTATGATAGTAGTTTCAAAGTAGATTTCTCTGTGTGTTTCTAGAGAATACGTTGTTCTGGATGGTTTGGGATGAAGTTCTGAGCTGGTAGGCAGAGCTGGTCTAGCTAGAGAGCTGTTCTAGTCTGATAAGATTAGCTAATCTGTTCGAACTTCTACAAGATGTTTCCAGTAGTCGTGCTAAATGGTTAAGGATGAGGTTCTGAGCTGATAGACAGAGCTGATATAGTTAGAGCGCTGTTCTGATCTGATAGTCTGAACTAATCTATTTGAACTTCTCCAAGCTGTTTTCAGTACTTGTGCTGAATGATTAGGGATGAGGTTCTGACCTGGTAGGCGGAGCTGGTCTAGTTGGAACTCTGTTCTGATCTGAATAGCTCAGCTATTCTGTTCGAACTTCTCCAAGATATTTTTCAGTATACTGTTGGAATTCCAATATATTATGGATCGTCCGATGGTTCCAGTTCGTAGTTTGATCCCCGAACTGTTCCAGTTTACATTTGCTATCTGCTTTTAACCCCGAGAATATTCTGAGTTCACGAGCTGTTCGTGATCTGATTTTTCCCCGAGCTGATTTGAACCTGCGAGCTGACATCGTCATTCTAATCTGAGCTGACTGCATCTTTTCTTTAAGTTTGTGATTTGTTCCAAGCGCGCAACCTATTTTCTATCCTCTGAGCTGTTTTGGGCGACCGATCTGTTTTTGCTCTGAGCTGCTCTAAGCTCGCGATATGGTCTTTTTGCCCTAAGCTGAGTTGACCTTGGTTGGCTTTCATAATTTCGCCTGACTATTTTAAGTTGTAACTTTCCCTAATCTGAGTTGACCAATCAGTCATGATCTATTTTCTTCTCCGAGCTGTTTTACGCTCGTAAGCTGTTTTCTTTACCTAGAGCTGTTTTACACTCGTATTCTGTTTTGTACCCAGTAGTCTTTTCAAATGAAACAGAGTTCTTAACAAACAACGAACCGATTGTGTCCGATCTATTATTTCAAATTTTTTAATGATATATGGCAAGGTTATGAAGGAGAAATGACAGAAGTTTCCCTGAAATATTTAAAAAGTTTAAAGGGAGTGATTTTAAGTTTTATGACATGTGGTGAAGATAATAGACGGTCTAGGAAGGGTGAGGACGATGGCAGACGAACCAGTGTGCCCCTTCAAATGGGAAGGACAAGAATTATGGGTTGACGAACCTATATACCCTTTCACATAGTACAATTTGGGATTTATTTTCCCCACAGACCTGATATCAGATGAGCTTGATAAACCGAACCGACTTAAGGAGAGCTTCTGCGCCACATCTCATACAGAAAAGTTTAATGGGTTATATTTATAACCGTAGATTTTAAGAATGTTTATGTTTAATGTTTACTTCCTTTATGTTAAATCCTATTTATGGTATGTGTGGAGCTTTGCTATTACCAGATTTACCTGCTGAGCCCCTAGGCTCACAAACTTTTATGGTTGGAGGTGCGAAGTCTTGAGAGCTGGACAACGTGAGCTTGAGAAGATCGGGGATATGTTTTTCGATGGACCAGCGTTTCCCCGCTGCTACAGGCCGCACCCATTCCGTGAACAAAATTGTATTAGACTATTTCAGTTCGAAGTGATTCTAAACTGATTTCGCACTTTTTGTATAAGATGATTTTTATTTCAGTATTCGTACTATGATCTGATTCACTCTAAGCTGTTACAGCACACGATCTGTTTGTGTTGGACGTTTTCACGACCTTATTACAATTATTCTTTCCCAACCCGTGTGTGATCAGCTCTCGTAAATGTCATCAGTTCTTTCATTGTATTTTCTAATCTGTTTGGCCATGCGTGAGCTGAATCATTTATTTAGTCGCACAACCACCCTTGAAACGTATGCTTTCCTTTCAATTCCCAAAAAGTGATAAAAAGTTGTATGTTTTTCCGTGAACTTTCGAGATTATTTTGAAAAATGGCTGACTAGGGTGCCACATGAAGAGTGACTTTCTAAACGACATCTTAACTGAGGAAGTGTATGCAGCACAACATCCTGTCTTTGTCAATCATACATATCCAGATCACGTTTATAAACTGGATAAATATTTATACGAGTTGAAGCAAGCACCCAGAGCTTGATATGATACATTGTCTAAATTTATGTTACATCATGATTTCGTAAAAGGCACAGTCGATAAGACGACGTTTAAATTTTTAAAAAATGATCACGTATTATCATTCCAGATTTATGTTTATGATATTATCTTTGTATCTACGAACCCCAAGCTGTGCCAGAAATTTCAAAGCTAATACAGGACAAGTTTGAGATGAGCATGATGGGAGAGCTGACAGTCTTTCTTGGAACTCAAGTACGACAGTTTGACAATGGAATCTTCATAAATGAAACCAAATACACGAAAGAACTGCTGAAGAAGTACGAGATGGAAAACTGCTCAGCAGCAGCTACCCGATGAGTGCTTCAATCAAACTGGACAAAGATGAAGCTGGAACTGCCATTTAGGTGTCATTGTATCGTGGTATAATAGGCTCTTTTCTATACTTAACTGCTAGCCGACCAAACATCATGTTTGCTGTCTGTATGTGTGCTAGATTTCAAGCAGAGCCCAATCAGTCTCATTACAATGCTGTTAATCGTATCTTAAAATACCTTAAGTGTACTCTAATGTGGGTCTTTGGTATCCCAAAGACTCTAGTTTTCAACTGATCGGGTACAGTGATGAAGATTACGCATGAAACGAACCAGACTCTAGAAGTTTTTTTTTAAATCATGTGTGGAATAAACAATCTTTAAAAATATGCCTCGTTCCCTTAAAACATTTCTCAACATCCTTTAAAACATAAATAAATGAATATCTTAAAACATCAAACCATCAATGCTGTTTAAAATCAGAGTACGTAAAATTTGCGGAAACTGAACATGCTAAACAAAATATCTGAAACGTATCATGACATGAATAAAGACGTCAGAGTGGCCACAGGGTACAGCTGCAGCGGGCGCTCAGAGGTCCCCACCTCCAGTTGGAAAAAGTCAACAGCAGTCTCACCTGCACCATTTAAACCTAGTGAGCCTAAAGGCCCAACATGCTCTATCTTATAATAGCAAAGTACATATAATAAAATTGCATGCAAGCACATACATATAATAAAATAGCTTTAAAACATGCGTGCATGAATGATCGTAAAGCATGATTCACAAAGAAGTCGTAACATATCATCATCGTATAACATACATATTAAGTCATGACATAACATAACATAAAAACGTGTGAGTCATATCCGTAAAGTGTGGACCATTTTCGATTGATCAATCTTAAATCAACGTACGTGGAGGCCGGTTTCACCCGACCTACATCATCATCATCACATTAACAGTGGTTCACTGGGCCCGGTCTCTCAGATCCGCTCATCGTCTATCATTATACATTAACAGAGGTTCACCGGGCCCGACATTTTGGATACGCTCATCGTCTATCTTGCCACAAGTCACTTCAATCCCTCCATTTTTATTTTAAAACATGCCTTTATCATTTCATAAATTTTTCATGATGCTTGCATTTCATAAAACATGCAGTTTAAAATGCTTAGCCCGTCAATATATATTTATTCCTTCATTTAAACATTAACATACATAAAATACTACATATATAATTAAATATATATTCACGGGCTTACATTTTCTACTCCGGTCAACGACTGGTTCAGATGTCTGACCCACTAATTCTAAGCCCACAAGCGTAGACTTAAATTTAAAATGACATCTAACCCTAAACATGACTTGGCCCATAACTTTAAATTTAACCTTTAGAATTTTCAAAATACTCCATCCTTTACCAAAAATAAAATATTTAAAATTTGACTAAAATAAAGTTTATTGACCAATTTTGACTAAATAACATCCCAATGACCCCAATTTTGACTTTAAACTTAAAATAAAATATTAGGTCCATAATATAATTAAAAGTTTGACTTAAAATTTGACTTTAAAACATTTGACTTAAAATTCTTAAAATTGGACCCTGTACTTTTAAAATTAGAATAACCGGTCCAGAATTAAAATAAGTTGGAGAAAACTTAAAATCTTTTGACTCGATCCTCGACTAATCGATCCGGTCCAACCGAACCCAACCAACCGGTCCAGTCGAACCGGCCAGCCCATGCACACACGCCAACCCTAGCGCACGCCGCGTCCTTGCACCACGCCCTCTTGCAACCCTTCGACCTCCCTGCTCTGGCCCCCCCTGGCCGGAGCCCCGCCAGCTGGACCACCCCCAGGTCCAGCCGAACCCCCTTGACCTAGCCACAGCCACAGCCATGAGACACAATGCACGGCCGAGTCGCTTGAAGGTGGCAGCTCGCACATGGCACACGCCAGGCGGCTGCACGACCAACCTCGATCCAGTCATGGTCTAGCCCTCTTCTCCTCATCTATGGACCACCATTAGACCACCATGAACCATATCCAAGCCCCTTGAACAGCCCTTGGCCAAAGCATCACAAGATATAATAAAAAACGTAATGAAAATTATCAGTCATGCATGGATCTAAAACATTAAACGTAGATCTAGACAAATCACACACAATTCATGCATTTGATCATTAAAAGTAGTTTATTATGGCGTAAATGGTGATAAAATGGAAGATATCACATGCCTTTGTTGGAGTATATAGATGATCTACGGGTTACCGAAGTAGAGGATGCGAGATCGGGACTAGACCACCTTGAATTCACCCAAAAACTTGAAGAAACCAATGGGTGTTGGAAGAGGAGGGGGGCGGCTATGGTGATTAGAGGAGGAGGTTAGGTTTTCATAAATTATGTTTGAAAGAATGAGTGTGTCAAAAATGACCCCCTTCAAATGATTTAATTAAGAAAGTTAGGAGTTTTCCTATACTAACCCTCCACTTAATTTAACTATTAATTAAAACTCTAACTTATGATTTGAAATCTCTAATTTTCGTAATATATGGCCTCCTAAATTTTAAAATATAGGAAATTCTTTTAAAACATCACGTATAGGTGAAAAAGGGTTCCCCCAATAATAATTACAAAAACCCCAATTTTGGGAAATTGCTGCTTAAAAATAAATTTTCTCTTAAATATCTGAAGGCTTAAAAATCTCAAAAAATTTTCATCTCGACCGTCCCTAGTCTCGTCCACGCGTCCAGAACTCAAACAGACTAAAAACATACTGTAACGCCTAGGAATCATGAATACGTAGAAATGAGTGCATGACTAGGGGAAAAATAATTTTAGAAAATTATTTGCTATTTTATGTGATTTATTTGTGATTTTAACGTTGCATGATGTGAGACCTGGATTTGTGTTTAAGATTAATCGTTAGAATTAATCGGTGTTTTGAGATTCTTGGTGGTTTAAGATCTCTGTTAAATGTTTGAGTAATTTCGGGTCCAATTCCTCGCTTAGAACAATTCTGGAAGTTTTCGTATTTTTAGTATTTGGGTAAAAGCTGGTTTAGTGGTGAGAGCTGGTCGTTTTGGCGAAAACCAGTCGTAGCGTGTAGTTGTAGCGCGGGAGATCAAACGCCGTCGTTTTAGTGAAATCTGGATGCGTTGTGTTAAGTGAAAGCTGGTAGCGTTGGTATCCAGCTGCTGATCTATTTTGTGTATTGAGGGCAAACGACAGCGTTTCGCTAAGTTGGCGCGACGTCGTTTGGATGTTGCGACTTGTACCAGCTGCGAGGATTTGTTCGCGGGTGTGTGTCGACTGGTTGTCCAGCTGAGAGCAGATGTCAACGCGGGTCAACGCTCCTGTAGCTTGCGATTGGTGTTGGTTACTGTAGCTTGCGTCTGGTTGTTTTGCGCGAGAACTAGCGACTGGATGACGTAGGCTATGCGTCGTCGTTTTAGTTAGCGCTAAGGAATCCAGTCGATGGGTTATGCGACACCGTTTTAATTAGTTGCAACGCTGCGTTTTAGATGTCGCGACTGGTAGCATCTTTTGGAAGGATTTCACGCGAGAGAAACCAGCCGATGGTTTTAGGCGACCAGCTGGTTGCAGATTTGTTGATGTAAGCGGTGCGACGTCGTTTTGTTAAGTCGCTGCGACATCGTTTTGATTTGCGTGGTTTGAGAATTCAGCAGTTGGTTCTTTGCATCTGCTGGTTGTAGTGTGCCTACTAGTTATGTCGGTGGACTTTTGAATCAGATTTCCGCAGCTGTGGGATTTATATAGGAAGACTTGGTTTTCGATTGAGATAGCAGATCCCATACTTAGAATATTTTCCCCGACATTCGTTCTCTGTTTCTCGAACCTTAGAGCACTGTTCACCGTGAGCTTTTTCGGTGAATTCCTTTCGTTGCTGGCCGTTGTTTGGTTCGTGCGAGGTAGCGTTGGACTCCTCTCGAGAAGCTCTTTCATCCTATACCATTCTTGGGGGCGGTTTTTGGCTAGAACGAGATCGCGAAGTTGCTGCCTTCGGCCGTGTGTTGTGTCGTTGAGGTAGAACTTCGAATTGTCGATGAGATCTTAGTATTAGCCTTTGTTTTAGCTTCTTGTTTAGTTGTATGGATTTAATTGTTGCTGGTGGAGCGTGGCTCCCAGCCGTGAGCTTCTGATAGCATCCCTGAGAATTATGCTTCGTAGTTTAGCAGGTTTTAACCAGATTTCTCGGGATCCCTTTGTGGTAATTGTTGACCAGATTTAAGGTACGGATTGGAGCTTGTATTTACAGTGAGGTTATGGCTTGAATAATTTGTGAGATGGCTATTTGTTGGCTGCGGTGATTTGTTTCCTGTTGAGGCTGCTGTTTGTGAGATTGGCCGTGAGCTATATGGTGTATATTTGCTGATGTTATTGTTTCGCATATGTTCATATGCTTATTATTCCAGCATGTTGCATACACGCATTTACATCTCCTTTCAGCTTTCGCAGCCATTTCCTTGTTGTTGTTGTTGTTGTTCTGTTTACTTACCAGGATGCGAGGGCGAGCGGTGATTCCGCACTCTCATTTCCCCTATGCGCCGAGTGGCTAGCTACCACAGTTCATAGGTTGGGTTGTGATGCATATGGTAAGGGTGGGCGAGTAGGGTTGAGTGGGTAGCACCCACATGTTCTACACTCACCGTGGCCACATATTCTGTTGAAGATCCCGTTGAGCTGTTGTTTCTTTCCTCATGCATAGCATCTGCATTTTATTCATGCTGTTTACTGCTGTTTATAGTTGCTCTCCGTACTGGGGTTTGACCCCATGTCCCTCTGGGGCTTGGTTGTTTCCTTTTTGTGTTGTTTTCATGAAACCCAGGTTTTACAGCTGGTCGTGGTTTTAGTCCAGCTGGTGGTGCCCCAGGAGGTGGTTAGAGTATCCCAGTGGCGTATAGCATATTTATATGTATCGATCCAGTTAGCCGGGGAGATGCCCTGTGCTTCGTTGGTGTATTTGACTGTTTGAGTCTGATACTTGTTTTATGCTATACTGTTATTTTGTGATGATTTTTGTAAACTGGGATTCTATTTTAAGTATCGTGCTATTTTAAATTATATTGTTTTAAACTCGTCAGGCCAAAAGAGAAAATTTTACCCGCTTTTTGATAGCTTACGCATGTGTTTTGGTGTTTTTACTCTGTTTAGAGCACGAGATCGAAGTCGCGGTATTTATTTCACTCAAGATTGGGTCTCTCTACCAGGTGTTATTCCTGTGGCTTCAGGTGATCACAAAAATAACAGTATAGCATAAAACAAGTATCAGACTCAAACAGTCAAATACACCAACGAAGCACAGGGCATCTCCCCGGATAACTGGACCGATACATATAAATATGTTATACGCCACTAGGATACTCTAACCACCTTCTGGGGCACCACCAGCTGGACTAAAACCACGACCAGCTGTAAAACCTGGGTTTCCTGAAAACAACACAACAAGGAAAACAACCAAGCCCCAGAGGGACATGGAGTCGAACCCCAGTACGGAGAGCAACTATAAACAGCAGTAAACAACATGAATAAAATGCAGATGCTATGCATGAGGAAAGAAACAACAGCTCAACGGGATCTGCAACAGAATATGTGGCCACGGTGAGTGTAGGACATGTGGGTGCTACCCACTCACCCCTACTCGTCCACCCTTACCAGATGCATCACAACCCAACCTATGAACTGTGGTAGCTAGCCACTCGGCGCATAGGGAAAATGAGAGTGCGGAATCACCGCTCGCCCTCGCATCCTGGTAAGTAAACAGAACAACAACAACAACAAGGCAATGGCTGCGAAAGCTGAAAGGAGATGCAAATGCGTGTATGCAACATGCTGAAATAATAAGCATATGAACATATGCGAAACAATAACATCAGCACGTATACACCATATAGCTCACGGCGAATATCACAAACAGCAGCCTCAACAGGCAACAAATCACCACAGCCAACAAATAGCCATCTCACAAATTATTGAAGCCATAACCTCGCTGTAAATACAAGCTCCAATCCGTACCTTAAATCTGCTCAACAATTACCACAAAGGGATCCCGAGAAATCTGGTTAAAACCTGCTAAACAACGAAGCATAATTCTAAGGGATGCTATCAGAAGCTCACGGCTGGGATCCACGCTCCACCAGCAACAATTCAATCCATACAACTAAACAGGAAGCTAAAACAAAGGCTAATACTAAGATGTCATCGACAATTCAAAGTTCTACCTCAACGACACAACACACGGCCGAAGGCAGCAACTTCGTGATCTCGCTCTAGCCAACAACCGCCCCCAAGAATGGTATAGGATGAAAAAGCTTCTCGAGAGGAGTCCAACGCTACCTTGCACGAACCAAACAACGGCCAGCAAAGACGGGAATTCATCGGAAAAGCTCACGATGAACAGTGCTCTAGGGTTCGAGAAACAGAGAACGAATGTTGGGGAAAATATTCTAAGTATGGGATCTGATATCTCAATCGAAGACCAAGTCTTCCTATATATAAATCCCACAGCTGCTGAAATTTGATTTAAAAGTCTACTGACATAACCAGCAGGCACACTACAACCAGCAGATTCAAAGAACCAACTGCTGAATTCTCAAATCACGCAAATCAAAACGATGTCGCAGCGACTTAACAAAACGACGTCGCACCGCTTACGTCAACAAATCTGCCCACCAGCTGGTCGCCTAAACCATCGGCTGGTTTCTCTCACGTGAAATCCTTCCAAAATCTGGTACCAGTCGCGACATCTAAAACGCAGCGTTGCAACTAATTAAAACGGCGTCGCATAACCCATCGACTGGATTCCTTAGCGCTAACTAAAACGACGACGCATAGCCTACGTCATCCAGTCGCTAGTTCTAGCGCAAAACAACCATACGCAAGCTACAGTAACCACCACCAGTCACAAGCTACAGGAGCGTTGACCCGCGTTGACATCTTCTCTCAGCTGGACAACCAGTCGACACACACACGCGAACAAATCCTCGCAGCTGGTACCAGTCTCAACATCCAAACTACGTCGCGCCAACTTAGCGAAACGCTGTCGTTTTGCCCTCAATACACAAAATAGAGCAGCAGCTGGATACCAACGCTACCAGTTTCACTTAACACAACGCATCCAGATTTCACTAAAATGACGGCGTTTGATCTCCCGCGCTACAATTACACGCTACGACTGGTTTTCGCCAAAACAACCAGCTCTCACCAGTAAACCAGCTTTTACCCAAATACTAAAAATATGAAAACTTCCAGAATTGTTCTAAGCGAGGAATTTGACCCGAAATTACTACTCAAACATTTAACAGATATCTTAAACCACCAAGAATCTCAAAACACCGATTAATTATCACGATTAATCTTAAACACAAATCCAGGTCTCACACATGATATGCATGTTCTATTTTTTTTAGTCTGTTCGGACGCGTGGACGAAAATAGGGACGATCGAGATGAAATTATTTGAGATCTTTAAGACCTTAGATTTTTATGAATAACTTTAGTATTTTTAAGCAACAATTTGGTTTTTATGATTATTTTTTATGGGAACCCGTTTTTCGCCTATACAAGCTGTTTTATTGGACTTTATTGTATTTTAAAATTTGGGAGGCATTTGATTACGAAAATTAGATATTTTAAAGCCATGTTTAAAGTTTTATTCAATATCTTAATTAGGAGGAGGGTTAGTATGGAAAAACGCTTAATTCTCTTAATTAAACCATTGGTAGGGGCCTTTTTGGCACAACCCATTCTCCCCATTCCCCCTAATTTCTAAAACCCTACTACTCCTATAGGACATAACACTTGCCTCTTTACCAAAAGCTATAGCAGGTGGTAACGGTGCAACTCCAATCTTTTTAACCGCATAGCAACACAAGCGCGCCACGATTCGATCGCTCTACCTTGCAGGGATAATTATTGCACCTCAACAATCTCCCTCCCAATAATTACACTCCTTGCAATCAATGGGAATCGAACCCATGACATTGGCTCTAATATCAATTGTAGTACTGAGCTCTTGCCGCTTTACCAAAAGTTATAGCTGGTGGTAACGGTGAAACTCCAATCTTTTAAACTGTATAGCAACACAAGCGCATCACGGTTCGATCGCTCTATCTAGAAGGGACAATTATTGCACATCAACACATCCCCACTCTCCTATCTGCCTCAAGCCACTCCCTTATCCCTCAAGTTCTAAATTTTTCAAGCTTTTGGTGATCCAAGGTGGTCTTGTCCTGATCTCGCGTCCTACACGTCGGTAACTCGTAGATCTTCTTCTTCTCCACAAAAGGCGTGTTATATCTCTCCTTTTATCACCATTTAAATCATAGTATACTTTTTTTTTAAAAGGATGTGCATGATTTGTATGTGTTTTGATTAGATCTATGTTTAAGGTTTGAGATCCATGCATGCATCATGTTTTTCAACACGTGTTTGATTCATTCTTGATATACTTCAGTCATGGGAAATTCATGGGGCTAGGGTTTGACCAAGGGTTTTCTTGCATTTAGTCCATCGAGTTAGGGTCACGTAGGTCCAAACGGAAAGCGATTTGGACAAGGAATGAATTAGTTACGAATTTTATGATCAACACGTGTCCTGGCCTGTCGTCTGTGCGTGACAGTAGAGTTGTTGGGTCGATTAAGTCTCTCCATGCAGTTTGTATGGTCAAGGTTGATTTCAGGAGATAGAACATTGAGTTAGGGTCACGTCGGTCCAAACAAGGAGCGATTTGGTCGAGGAACGAATTAGTTATGAATTTATGGCTAGCACGTGTCCTGGTTGCAGTCTGCACACGGGATGTGGGTCGAAACATAGAGTGCTTTTGTTAATAAATGGATTTTTAATGATTTTTACCGTTTTGTCGCTCGAAATGAACCTTGTCAGGTCATTTTTGTAAAAATTGAGATTTCGAGTCTTAGGGGCTGCCAAAGTTCGTGGATGACTTTATTTGATGTTTTAAGCATATTTTAAGATGTTTTCCAGCATTTTTAGAATTTATTTGATTTATGAGATTTTTGGCAATTTTTCATGACAAATTAATGCCTAGAAAATGATTTTTAGCATGTGTTTTTTTTTAAATTGTCATGGATGAACCGGGTCGGTTAGTCGAGGGGCGAGTCAAAATTTTTTAATTTTGGTCCAACTTATTTTAATTCTGAACCGATTATTTTACTTTTCAAGTTTAAGGTCCAACTTTTAATTATTGTTGGACCTAATATTTTTATTTTAAGTTTTAAAGTCAAGATTATGGCCATTGGGATTTTATTTAGGCAAAATTGATCAATGAGTCTTTATTAGTCAAATTTTAAATATTTGAATTTTTAGCAAATGATGGAGTATTTTAGAAATTTTAAAGGTTAAATTTAAAGTTTTGGGTCAAGTCATGTTTAGGGAGTGATGTCACTTTAAGTTAAGTCTAGGCTTTTGGGCTTAGAATTAGTGGGTCAAACACCTGAACCAGTCTTTCACCGGAGTAGAAAATATAGAAACCCATGAATATATATTTAAATATATATGTAGTATTTTATGTATGTTAATGTTTTTAAGGGAAATAATTAAATATATATTGACGGGCTAAGCTTTTAAATTGCATGCTTTAATGAAATGCACACATCATGAGATTTTATGAAACGTTTAAGGCATGTTCCTTTTTTTTGAGAAAAACCCGAGGGATTGAAGTGACTTGTGGCAAAATTTAATGATGTGAGCTAGCCGGATAGCCGAGCCCAAGGATCCCTGTTTTAATGTATTACGAGCCTATGGATCCATGTGATCACGACATGGTGAAGTGGCATAGGAGGTGCTTGGGATCCCGAGGTAAGGTCGGGTGAACAGCAACGCCACGTACGTTGGTTCTTTCGATTGATCAATCATACGCCCGCTCGCATTTCACTGATACGACTCATATGCTTTTATGTTATGTTCCGTCATGTCTTATTATGTATGCTATATGATTATGATACGTTACGACTATGTTATGCACCGTGTTTTACGACCATCCATGCATGCATGTTTTAAATTTATTTTATATCACATATGTGCTTGCATGTGATTTTACTACATGTACTTTGCTATTTTAAAATATAGAGCATGTCGAGCCTTTAGGCTCACTAGGTTTAAATGATGCAGGTGAGACTGCTGATGAGTATATCCCTATGACGGTGAGGACCTCGGAGCGCCCGCTTCAGCTGTACCTCGTGGCCACTCTGACGTCTTTATTCATGCCATGATACATTTTCAGATATTTTATTTAGCATGTTCAGTTTCCGCAATTTTTATGTACTCTGGTTTTAAACAGTCTTGATGATTTAGTGTTTTAAGATATGCATTTATTTATGTTTTAAAGGATGTTGAGAAACGTCTTAAAGGGAACGAGCCATAATTTTGGCGTTACAACTCTACCCCCCTTACTAGGAATTTCGTACCTCGAAACTTAAGTACATACCGAAAATCTCTGGGTAACGCGTCTGCATATCAGCCTCAGTCTCCCAGGTAGCCTCATTCTCTGAGCTATTCTACACCAGACTTTGACCATCGAAATACTCCGTGCTCTGAGCCTGCGCTCCACACGAGCCAAGATCTGCACTGGTCGCTCCTCAAATGATAAATCCGATGCTAACTGGAGTGGCTCAAAATCCAACACATGCGACGGATTCGGAACATACTTTCGGATCATTGAGATATGAAATACATTATGTACCACTGACAGGCTGTGTGGTAGCGCTATAAGACAAAGTACCAACCTTATCCAAAATCACGAATGGCCCAATAAACCTCGGACTGAGCTTGCCCCTCAGACCCAAGCGCATCATGCCCTTCATGGGCGATATCCTCACGGACACGTGATCCCCAATAGCTAACTCCGTATCTCGTCGTCTCTGATCGGCATAACTCTTCTGACGACTCTGGGCTGTCCTCATCGATCCCATATCCTCGTCACTAAGTCTGTTGTCAGCTGCACTAGCTTTTGCCCAGTCAGCACTCTCTCTCCAACCTTGTCCCAGTGCACGGGAGATCGACATCTCCTCCCGTGTAGAGCCTCATAAGGAGCCATCCCAATCGATGCCTGAAAGCTGTTGTTGTACGTGAACTCTACCAGAGGCAATCTTGAGTCCCACGTACACTGGAAATCTATCACACAGGCTCTCAGCAAATCCTCCAGAATAAGGATGACTCTCTCCGATTGACAATCCGTCAGCGGGTGAAACGCCTTGCTGAACGACAACCTAGTCTGTGAGGACTAGAATTTGATAAGTATGATTTATGGATAATTAGATTTGGTTTGGAATTAGCTAATTGAATTTCTGAGTATCGGGTTTTCATATTTGAGTATTTAGTGATTTTTTGAATTTCAGATGTTGAGCGAAATCTGGATCCTCAGATGTGCCCTTGTGTGTTTGCGTGAGTTGTTGCAAGCAGGGAGCAAAGCGCTGTCATTTTTGAGCGCTGGCCAGATGTGGCTTTGTTGGAGGTAGTACGACGTCGTATAGTGTTTTCAGTAGTAGCGTGACCAGATGTCAACGCTAGTCAACTCAGTAGTGAGAGTGTAGCAAGAAGCAGCTGTTAGAGTTGGCGCGCGGGTGCGAGAAGTTGTTGTTTGTTAGTCAACAGCTGTGTTGACCGCTGGTAGTTAGCGCGTTCAGATGTTGCTAGTGTTGGTCCGTGGAAAGGATCAAAAAGGTAGCCAGCGCTGATTTGACAAACTTTGAAATTTTTGCGCTGCTATAAACTGAGCTGCAATAGCTCGATGTTCTTGAACACTTTAAAAGCGAGAGCACCGGAGACAGATCTGGTATGATTTAAAATCATGCGGAAAATACCAGAACTAAATCCTATATTTTAAAACAACTCAAACAGATTTATGTGCAACATAAATCTGTTCGAGATTATGCAAGTGCTAGTGTGCTAACTGTGTATGCTAGAATGCTAAGTGCTGAAAATGTTATGCGTGAATGATGAATGCTAAGTTCAATATGCAATACTGAAAACATAAAGAACACGATACTCAGTTGATTTGTTTATGGAAGTTCGGATATCAACATCCTACATCTCCCCTTCTTCCACCTCGGAAGGCTCCACTAGAAGATTTGATCTTACAACTGCGTGTACAGACCCAATCCCACAACCAACAGCTGTGAGAACTCCTAGACTCCTCAAATGCACAAACAGCCGCAGCTGTGTGACTGACTACATACACATGAGTTTTACGTCTTCGTGCTTGGACGGGAACTGTAAACATATTTCGATATTCATTCACAAATGGATGTGAATGAATCTGGGTGTGTGAGATTGATACAATGTAGCTCTCAAACTCTCTGTTTTTCTCACACACGAGGGACATGCTCTAACAAGCTAATCTAGACTCAGTAATCAACTCTCGTGAAAAGCTCTTCTCTAATGGCGGACGATTGCTTCGTCTATCTCTTCATTTTTCCCTCTTTTGGTGCACTGTATATTCAATGTATTTCTGCCACTGTAATGTAGTTGCACCAACCTAACGCTCATCGTCCAATTTCTTCAATGGCGCTGTTGAAGTATATAAAGCCTCTGTAGAATTTCTTCCCGTTGGATAGCTTCCAAAACTGTTCAGCGCTTCAAATGGCTATCTTGTCTTCTTTCTATTTTAGTGCAACACTCCTCTGTAAAGTACCGACAGGGGAACAGTACTTGCGTCCTTTTCTTTTGCAGGCTTCTTGTCGCTTTCGCCATTTGAATTGAGCTCAGCAGTTGACATCCAGCTTTGATAACTCTTCGTAAGTTGTCAACTGCTTCGCTGCTGATATATCACTACGACTGCTTTGCTACTTCTTCGATTCTTTGCGCCTGGAAACCAAGTCGACTGAATATGCAAAGCTTGCGACTGGTTGAGTAGCAACAGCTGATTCATATAAGCTCTCGACTGGATGCTGCTGTTGCTTGCGTCTTGTTCATGAAATGCTTCGCCTGAATCTTCTTCAATTAAAATAGATTTATCTTCTTGCGTCTGGTTGCTCAAAACATTGCGTCTGGAAATCTTTGCATTGCGACTGGATCCACTGTAGCTCGCGACTGGATCTTGCGACTGGTTATCAACGCAAAGTCTTCCTGTGAATCTTTAGCGCAAGAGCAAAACGCTGTCGTATCAACTTATGTAAACGACATCGTTTTGCTATCGCTATCTCCAAATAGCATCTGCTGATGAACAGTAGCTTGCGACTGCTCACTCAAACCATCTGCTGAATATGATGACGTCACCGATGACATCATCAACACTATTTGATCTGCTGAAATTTCAGCACGACGTCGCATCGTCTTTTGCGCTTAGCTTCATCTGCTGATTCTTATTGCGAATGCAAAATGCTGTCGTTCCAACTTATTCAAGCGACATCGTTTTGCAATCGCCAACTCCAAATATCAACTGCTGGTTGAAGCTCTCTGCTGATCACTGTAGCTTCCTGCTGAATGATGACATCACTGCTGATGTCATCTACACTTAGCGCTCCAGCTGATCTTCTTCGTTCCAGCTCCAGCTCCAGCTTGCGATTCTTCGTAGCTTCTTGCTTCTTGAATAGCGACTGTTGATAGATTCATCAACAGTACTTATAATCGCTACTGCTAACAGATTCGTCAACAGTACTTTGCGCATCTTCTTCTTCAATAGATTTCTCCAGCAAGCTTCTCAATTCTTGTTCCAGCTGGTTCATCTTTTCTCTTTAGCGCTTGTAGCTGGTTCATCGTTTCAGCTGGTTCATCATGCTCCAGCTGATTCAACTTGGCCTTCGCCTGATTACGAACAGCTGATATAACTCTGGACGTCTCCATCGCTAATTCAACTGCCGATTCCATGAACACCAAACCAACTGCTGATTGATAATATTGCGAACCATCGGCTGGACAGATACAGCTGCTGCTGATTGTCTTCTTCGTTCGTAAAACCTGTACGCTTAAGTGGAATTGTTAGAAACACAATAATAGGTTTTGTGTAATTCCAAACTTAATCAGGATCTGTCAAAACAGATCCAACAGCTAGCGAGAGATCTGTTTCAGCAGTAGAGCTCTACTACGTCGTTTGGATAAGTTAGCGCGACGTCGTTTTGGTGTTGCGTTAGTAGAGAGCAACAAAGTCTGATTCGAGACAGCTGAGGCCAGTTGCGAGAGACTTATGCTTTAGAATGAAAGCTGTTTTGTACCAAGATCTGAGTTGGTGAGACATCTGAATTAGTCGATGATGACTTCATTTGTAGCTTTGGCTGGGGATTTAAATGCAAGTGCTGATCGACACTTAGAGCATTTTCAAATCTTAGATTTCCTATCTTCTTCCCCGATAACCCTTGATAACTACCGTTCATTCGAACCCTATTTCCGTCGATTTCCGTCGTTTCTCGCCGCCGTTTGGAGTGAGATTGGTAGCGCTGAGCTCGTCTTCTTTAGGGCTTTCGATTAGTACCAGTTTTGAGACTGGAGTCGCTGGATTTGAGGAACGTGAAGTTGCTGTAGTGCTGGAGAGTCTTCGTGATTGTGGACCAGTAGTTCTTCTGTTCTTCTACAGCTTTGGGTAAGCAATTCCTTCCCTTTTTAAACTTCGTAAGAGAGCTGAGTAGTGCTCTGTAGGAGCTAGGTAGCCGAGTTAAGCTACTGGATTTTAGAATTTAAGCTGTTGAGTTCAGATTTGAGTTGAATTGCTAGATACTTTGACATATTCGAGCTTGTAATAGCTTCTGTTGAGTTGCTGTGGAGCTGCTTGGGCAATAGACTTGAGTTGGTTGATGTGCCTTATGTTTTGTAAGATCTGTTGAGGTTTGAGGTACGAATTGAGCTATGTATTGAGCAGTTTTCGATATCAACTTTGGGAATATATTTCTATTGTGTGTTAACTGCTGTGTTCTGTATTGACTACTGAATTATCTGTTTCTGTGCTCATTGTTGTTTGTGCGTGTGATGTATGCATTGATTAAGCATGAGTCTGTTGTGCATTCATGCATGCATATTGAGCCTGATTCTATTGAAAGCTGAATCCCTTTACACGTTGTGATCGGCCGGATGAGTTGTCGTGCCTGAAAGGTCCAATGTTGATTTGATGTGGTGGCCAGCTGAGTCGTTGCGCCTGAATACCACACAGCCTTGTGATGGTCGGCTGAGTCGTCGTACCTGAAGATCACAAGAGGATGATGATTGATGAGATTGCACAGCTGAGTCGTTGTGCTATTCTGTTTTCCTACCGATGATTCTTGGTAGCCCTTTCATGCATTGCACGATAGTTATATTGCATTGTATGATATGATTTATGCTCTTATTGTGCTCTTCGTATTGAGGTTTAACCTCGTATTCCTTTTTCCTGCTTTGTGTTTTTGGGACTGTGTTGCCCATTGCAGGAGCTACAGGTAATCTGGCTGGGCAGAGTGGAGCTTCAGTTAGTAGATCCCCGTTTGGTTGAGTCCCAGTATATTTATACTTATATTGAGCCAGGGGATGTCCTGTGCCTTTATGTATTTGGGGGATCTGTAGTTTGAGAGTTGTTTTGATTACCTGTTGTGTTGTGGTTTGAGTTTTGAATTAAACTCTATTTTAAGTATGATGTATTTTGAAATGATATTGGATCAGGCCCTTATTCGAAAATTTTTAGCCCGTATTTTTATGATGCTTCCGCATAATTGTTGTATTAGCGCACGTGGCTGACATTTTTGATATCAGAGCTTAAACTGGGATAAGCTCATTTTCCTTTTTATCACACTTGAGTCTAGGCACAGAGTTTGAGTTTTGATTTTGACTGGCTTTGTGATTGTGTGATTTTATTATATGCTCTATTTCTTGCCTCTGAGTTTCGGTAGATGCCGCTGAGGAGAGTTAGAGGTAGGACTGCTATACGTTCCGCTGAGGAGTCTAGGGCCTCGGATAGTGATGAGGGAATTCAGCAGAATATCCCTTTGCGTCGTCAGGAGAGATAGGCAGAGGTTGAGGATGTGACGAGACAGATTGGAGAGATGAAGCTAGTGTTGGCTAGGTTCCAGAGGATGAATCCCCCGACGTTTACCGGTGTTGAGGATGGTCTGTTGGCGGAAGGTTGGCTTGAGCACATAGAAGAGTTGTTTGATGCTGTGGAGTACTCGCAAGAGCGGAGGCTGAAGTTAGCAGTGTTGCAGTTGAGAGAGCATGCGCAACGCTGGTGGAAGGGTACTTCTCGTGTCATGAGAGAGACTGGAGTGGTGATTTCGTGGGAGAGCTTCTGTGCAGCTTTTCGACAAGAGTATACCCCTGAGTCTTTCTACAACAACCGTGAGCGAGAGTTCGACAATCTGAAGCAAGGGAACTTGAGGGTGGCCGAGTATGCCAGGCAGTATCTTCGTTGTTGTCGTATGTTCCCCTTGTTGCGAACCAAGAGAGGATGAAGAGGAACAAGTTTTTGAGAGGGTTGAGATCCGAGTTGTTCCGGATGGTGTTAGCTGGTTCCCCTGCGACGTATGCTGAGGCTGTGGATAGAGCAGTGGATATTGAGGAGAGTCTGATGGAGGTGCAGAATCAGGTTAAGCCGATAGCTGGACGTAGTTTTCAACTTGTACCCGAAGTGATGCCTTCTTTCCAATCTCCTCAAGTGCCACAACAGTCGAATCGTTAGAGGTTCAAGCCCTGAGGGAAACAGTTTAAGAAGAAGGCGCATTTGAGTTCTTCTGGTTCAGTGAGTTCTGGTGGCAGTGGCTCCGGAGGAGGAGTGACTTGTGGACAGTGTGGAGGTCATCATATGACTTCACAGTGTCGTGGAGTTCAGGGTCTTCGCCATAACTATGGGCAGCTTGGACATTTTGCTCGAGTGTGTCCGACTGGAGGACAGTCAGTGAATCAGTCGTAGCAAGGTTCTGCTGGTGGTTCTTCACAGCAGAGACAGTTACCTTTTGCTCAGTCCCAACGATCAAGTTTCCAACCCCGTGAACCGTCTAGGTTTTGTGGACCTTCTAGACCTCAGTTTCTGGGACCGCAGCAGGCTCAGGTGAACGCCTTGATGAGTGAGCAAGACGCTGAGATGCCTGAGAGGATTATTACAGGTACTTGTGCTATCTTTGATTTTCCTGCACGAGTTTTGTTTGATACTGGGGCATCACACTCTTTTATTTTTGAGTTGTTTGTGTATGAATGTGGGTTGAGTTCTTCCCCACTGTGTGATGTTGTCTCTGTATCTACTCCTGCTGGTGTGAGTTTGTTGTCCCGTGAGGTGGTGTTGGATTGTGTTCTCAGGTTTGATGAGCATGTGTTGGTGACGAATTTGATTGTTTTGGGATTAGAGATTTTGATTGTATTTTGGGAATGGACGTGTTGTCCAGTTATAGAGCGACAGTGGATTATTTCCATGGCGTAGTGAGATTTAGGCCTGAATTTGGAGAGAAATGGGATTTCTATGGTGCTGATTCGCGACCTAAGATTCCTTTGGTGTCTGCCATGGAGATGTTCAGTTGTTGTCGCTGGAGAATTCAGGGTTTATGATCTATGCCTTGTATGTTTCCCAAGTATCACGAGTAGAGTTTAGCGATGTTTCGATTTCTCGAGAGTTTCATGATGTGTTTCCGGATGAGATTCATCAGACCGAGCATGTCGCCTTGGGGAGCTCTGATTCTATTTGTGAAAAAGAAAGATGGCACTATGAGGATGTGTGTGGACTTCAGACAGTTGAATAAAGCAACGGTGAAAAACAAGTATCCTTTGCCGAGGAGTTTCTTGTCATTCCTTTTGGATTGACGAATGCCCCTGCTGTCTTTATGGATTTGATGAATCGCGTCTTCAGCGAGTATATCGATCGGTTCGTTATTGTCTTCATAGATGACATCTTGGTGTACTCGAGGAGCAAGAGAGAGCACAAGGAGCACTTGAGACTTGTTTTGCAGAGATTGAGAGACTCGCAGCTCTATGCCAAATTCAGCAAGTGCGAGTTTTGGCTCGACAGGATTATCTTTTTGGGTCACGTGATTTCAGCACAAGGGATTTCTGTAGATCCGAGCAAGGTCGAAGCAGTGCTTAACTGGGAGAGACCTCGAAATGTTTCAGAGATCCGTAGTTTCTTGGGGTTGGCCGGCTACTATACGCGTTTCATTGAGAAGTTTTCTTCGATAGCCAGGCCTATGACACAGTTGAATCAGAAAGATAAGAGATTTGTATGGACTGTTAAAAGCAGCGGCAATCGGCGGAATTTGGGTTACGGTGAATAGTATCTAACGAGGGTTTGCAAGTGGAGATAAGAAATATCGGGTTAAGAATAATTCTAAGTGTCGATCAACACTTATCTATAAATATCTCAATCCACCAGCTGCTGCTCACCAAAATCAGCAGACATCGAAACAGATATCAGCTCTTCCTCTCAAGGAAACCAGCAGCAACCATCAGACGTTGTATTCGCAAAGGAACGTCAAAACGACACCGCATCAACTAATCAAAACAACGCCGCAGCGCTATAACAGCTGACAACATATTCCTCTTAACACAACCATCAGCTGACGACAGATCCCTCTCGCAACAACCAACAGATGGTCACGCTAAACAACTCAAAACGACGACGTACAGGACACGTCATCATCGCTGCCAACAGCTGGTCACAAAGCGTTACACCAAAACGCTGCGTTTCAACTTATCAAAATGACGTCGCGTTGCTCCCATGACTGGTTCCTCAAACCAGCAGCTGGTCATTCAGCTGGCACAATT
This sequence comes from Dorcoceras hygrometricum, assembly GCA_001598015.1. Lineage (NCBI taxonomy): Eukaryota > Viridiplantae > Streptophyta > Magnoliopsida > Lamiales > Gesneriaceae > Dorcoceras > Dorcoceras hygrometricum. The sequence continues at coordinate 123,211 of KQ988439.1, read as the reverse complement.
ACTCACAACGCAACAGCTGATAGCGCTACAATTCAGCAGTCAACACCAAAAGATTGACCAACACGTGTCGCGTTCTCATTAAATCTCGCGCCCGTGCACTTGCTACCAGCAAATATCTCTTCAAACGCAACTACTGAAAAGCGAAACGACGACGCATCACTCATTCTCTATAGTATAAATCTAAAATGCGCTACAACTGATTTCCTCATATTAGCGCTACGTCTGGTTCTACGAAACGACATCGTAGTACTCCTACGCCACCAACAGCTGATAACAGACTTCATCAACTCACACAACTGCTGAATTCTACTGGAATCAGATTCATTTCGCAAAACCCTCAAAATTAATGCTACTAATTCCAAATCAATTCAAAAATCACTAATCTAAAATCTGATTCCTCAAAAAGAAAGAGGCAGCAACCTCTACTTTTCAGAAGATGGAGTAGTTAGATATATGGGGAGAATCTGGGTACCCCAAGTAGATGATTTGAGAACTTATCTTTTGAAAGAAGCTCATACAGCTCCATACTCAGTACATCTCGTAAGTACTAAAATGTATATGGACCTCCAGCAGTTGTACTGGTGGCCAGGAATGAAGAGGGATGTTGCCAGATTTGTAGCTGAATGTTTGATGTGTCAGCTGGTGAAAGCTGAACACCAGCGACCAGTTGGATTATTGAAGCCACTGCCCATTCCAGAATGGAAGTGGGAATGTATAGCGATGGACTTTGTAACGGGTTTACCCAGAACTGTTCAAGGATATATCTCCATCTGGGTTATAATTGATAGACTCACTAAGTCTGCTCATTTCTTACCAGTTAAAACAACATATGAGGTGAGCAGATACGCGGATTTGTATGTCAAGGAAATAGTGAGGCTACATGGTATTCCGATTTCCATTGTATCAGATAGGGATCCAAAGTTCACATCAGCTTTTTGGAAAAGTTTGCATAGAG
>KQ988439.1:41415-116214 GCA_001598015.1 Dorcoceras hygrometricum | reverse complement strand
TTCCGATGCTGATTCTAATTTGTGGCTTGAAGCAATGCAGTCTGAGTTTGACTCAATGCATGCGAACCAAGTTTGGACTCTTGTTAATCCTCCCGAAGGAATTGTTCTTATTGGGTGTAAATGGATATACAAGAGGAAACTTGGGCCTGATGGTAAGGTACTGACCTACAAGGCACGACTGGTCGCGAAAGGCTACACTCAAAGGCAAGGTGTTGACTATGATGAAACCTTTTCACCAGTCGTAATGTTCAATTCGATTAGAATCTTATTAGCCATAGCCGCATGGTACGACTATGAGATATGGCAAATGGATGTGAAAACTGCGTTCCTTAATGGAAACATTAAGGAAGAGATCTTTATGACGCAGCCAGAGGGTTTCACATCTGTAGGAAGTGAGCATAAGGTATGCAAACTTCAGAGATCGATCTACGGTCTCAAACAAGCATCGAGGAGTTGGAACCTGAGATTCGATGAAACAATCAAGGAATTTGGTTTCATCAAGAATCCCGAGGAGCCATGTGTATATAAGAAGGTAGTTAAAAGCGTTGTGACATTCCTTGTACTTTACGTTGATGACATTCTACTCATTGGGAATGATGTAGGAATGCTGCAGTCAACTAAAGTATGGTTGTCTAGTAGATTCTCGATGAAGGACATGGGTGAAGCATCCTATATTCTTGGAATACAGATCTATCGGGATAAATCGAAAAGGGGGGTCACTCTATCTAAGTCTATGTGTCCGAAGACTGATGAGGAGATAGAGAGTATGACACATGTGCCATATGCCTCGGCAATAGGTAGTATTATGTATGGCATGATCTCAACTAGACCGGATGTCGCATATGCTCTGAGTGTCACGAGCCGCTACCAGACCAACCCCGGCCAATTGCATTGGAAGGCTGTGAAAGATATTCTTAAGTACTTACGAAGGACTAAAATATGTTCATGGTATATGGGGTTGGTGAACTGAAATTGGAAGGCTACACTGATTCTAGCTTCCAATGTGACGTAGATGATTCTAAGTCAACCTCTGGATTTGTATTCATGCTCAATGGTGGTGCTGTCTCTTGGAAGAGTTCCAAGAAAGACACCATCGCGGATTCAACCACTGAGGCTGAGTACATCGCAGCATCAGCTGCTGCTAAGGAGGCGGTTTGGATAAGGAATTTCGTCCAAGGGTTGGGCGTCATTCCTAATGGAGTTGGTCCAGTCCCGGTGTACTGTGACAACATGGGTGCCGTTGCGCAAGCAAAGGAGCCTAGGTCTCACCAAAGATCCAAACATATACTGAGGAAATACCACATAATCCGGGATATTGTGGCTAGAGGTGACATAGAAGTTGAGAGAGTCGCCTCTGCGAACAACGTTGCTGATCCACTTACGAAGCCCTTGCCAGGACCATTGTTTGAAAAACATCGTGAAACAATGGGACTGCGCTTGATGACTAGTTGGCTATAGGGCAAGTAGGAGATTGATAGAGTAGATGTCCAACTAGCCAACTTGTGGCGTGTGGGTTTTATAGACTCTTGTATATGACAATCTTTATTTTTGAAATACGCATTTATTTATGGCATTTTTTATTTTCATTATGTTATATAATGTTAACAATTGCGTTGGATAAAGACCTAGAATGCACCATAGTGTATGTTAAATGTGATAGTGGATATAATGGCTATCATAAACACATCTAATAGTCACTGTGCATTCTGAATTCGTTCCTAGTCGATTGGGCCGTCAAAATGAGGATAAGGTCGCCCGAGCTTGAGACTAGCATCTGCGATGCGAAGTACCATGTTTCATTGGTAGGGAACATTGTGATATTCTGAGCATGCAGATGGATAGTGACCTGGTGATCTATCGAACTACCCTCGTTCAGACTTTCCAAGTGGTTACCATTTGTCGAGTAGAAAATTCCGAGGTCTTGGTTGTACTGATTAGTCCTCACTACTCGAAACGCCATTGAGGCTCTACATGATAGGCTCCTCACTTTGACCCGTTTGCCGACTCACTTGGAGTCATTAGGCGGCGGGATTGGGTGAGGTCCCGATGCATGTAGGAGTCGATGCTTCGTTGTCGAGGATTCACCGCTCGATCTCATGCGTGGATATCCTATGCTATCTGAGGGGATAATAGTGTATAAAACTCTGCCCAGAGTACTGGATGTGTTTTAGGTAAATGGGTTTACCTAGTTACACTCGCGATGTCACTATTCGATCTCCAAGATGTATGCATAGCTATCGGATCTCTAGCGACTCTCGATTTACCAATGGTCGTTGATCTGATCGGGATATATGTGTAGAAAGGACCGTACTGTACGCTAACCACGACCAACTGGTTCTTGCAGGCACTATCAGTGATACCTAGGGGATCATGGGGCGATGTTGTTAGGCGCTTTACCATGATCCGACGGGCAAGTCCGAAATTGTGATTTCGGAGCCACAATGGTTGTGGGCCCACGGCTAGCTGTATCCCTGAACCATTGAGGGTCACACAAGTACTGGATTCATGATTCCCGCACGGAAACTGAGCTCAATGTGTTGAGCATATGAGGAGAATTTTAGGGAGTGCGACTTCCTAAAAGTCAACAGGGGTCAAATTGCGATTTCCCACTGTTGAGGGGCAAAACTGTCATTTTGGACTAAGTAATCTGAAAAATTGTTTTCGCATCATAATACTCAGTTTTGGAAACTGTGTAGATCGGTCCGATCATATCTTCGATCGGAGTTATGATGAAGTCACGCTAATAGGGATGAACCGAATGTTCATACGTTGGACTGGGCCCGCCCCAGGTCCAATGGGCCGGTTCAAGCTCATCACACCTATACTTAGTCTTGATCCTAGGGTTGTATGACATAACTCAACTCACACAAACCCCAGACCCCCTAGTTGGCCGCCGCCCCCTCCTCTCCAAGCCTCACGCACGGTCGCCGCCCACCGTCGCGCCTCCGCCGCGTCGCCGCCGTCCGTTTGTTGTGTGATCGGACTTGTTTCGATCACCGCGACGAGGAGATTCCGTCCTTGTCAAAATCCGTCAGATCTTCTAGTGTAGATTGACGGAGGAAGATTGATTCCGGTAGTGGACCTGATTGACGATCTACCGCTTGTTTCGATCACCGCGACGAGGAGATTCCGTCCTTGTCAAAATCCGTCAGATCTTCTAGTGTAGATTGACGGAGGAAGATTGATTCCGGTAGTGGACCTGATTGACGATCTACCGCCGCCTACCGTTTGAAGTGCCGGTTTCCTCGTGAAACTGGTCGGAGCCAGGCGCCTAGACGCCAGCAAGGTAACAATCAATGAACCCCCTATGAATGGTTTATTGATTTGTGTTGAAGTAGAACGTTTCTCGGGGCAACTTTTGATTTCCGCTGTGCCCCCGGGAAACGGGATCCGGATCCGCCATTGTACGCCAACAGATTTTGTGAACAACAGCTGTTGGAATGGGAGATATATAGATAAGTGATGATCGACACTTAGAATTATTCTGAACCCAACATTTCTTATCTCCATATTCAAACCCTCGTTTTAGCTACTGTTCACCGAACATTTCTTCCCTAGATTTCTGTCGATTCCAGCCTTTGTTTTCGATGATTTTGGTGGCGCTGGATTCCTTGTGAGTTGCTCTATCGATTGCTACTTATTAGAGGTTGTGGAACGACTTGTGGAAGTGAGCGTGAAGCTGCTGTGTACGAGGATTTCTGGAGAAATCTGATTGAGCGTTATTTGATTGTTGTACGCTTCTGGGTAAGTGATTCCTTGCCAATTTCAACCTCGTTTTAGGGTTGAGTAATACTCTGTAGGATTTGGTAGCTGAGTTATGCTACTGGACCTTAGAACCTTAGCTGTTGAGTTCGAATTCAACTGAATTGTTAGATACCTGGTACAGATTTTCAGTTCCAGGGAGTCTCTGCCGTGTTTGTCGAGCCATGAGAGATCTGGTTTCCTAGGCCGTGAGTTGCAGCGACTTGTGAGAACTCTGTTGAGGTATTTGAGGCTTGAAGGTACGAATGGAGCAGATTTAACAGCTTTGAGCGTAGACATGGCTGTGATTGATGTTATGAAATCTGCTGATGTGATTCTGTGCTTTTACGTGATACAGTTTTTTGAATTGTTTGAGTTGTACATTCTGTTTTCACGTATTGAATTGTATGCATTGTGAATTGAATATTGATTTTGCATACATGCATACATATTGAGCCTGATTGATTGATTGATTGATGACCTAATTGAGAGCCACGTTGTGACTGGCCGACGCATGTGTCGTGCCTGAAAAGTCCAACGCTATCATCAGAGTGGTGACTGCCGGATTCGAGCGTCTACCACCGAGCTGTGATGGTCTGACGGGCTCTGAAGATCATGGACCGATGATTTCCCCGATTGATACACCGTGCGGGTATAGAGGCTAATTGAGATGATTTGCCAGTTGATACACTGGTCTAGCTATTCGCTCCTTGATAGCCCTCATGCATTTCATAGCATTGATTATAGCATGTAGCATGATTATCTGTTTTGATAGCTCTTCGTACTGAGGCTTGACCTTGTATTTCTTTTCCTGCTTTTGTGTTTTTTGGGTCTGTGTTACCCATTTGCAGGATCTTCAGGTAACCAAGCTGGACCGAGTGGAGTGCCAGCTGGTCGATCCCCGTTTCCTTGAGTCCCAGTTATTTTACGTTATGTATTGAACCGGGGGATGCCCCGTGTTTTATTGTATTGGGGATCTGTATTTTATTTGAGACTTGTTGTTACCTGCTTTGTATGAGTTTGAGTTAACTCGTATTTTGATTATGAATATTTTGAATGATGATTTTGAGTTCAGGCACAAAAGATTTCGAAAACTTTTTAAGCCCTATTTTATGCTTCCGCTATTATGTGCTTATTTGTGCTGTAATCTTGAGTGATTAGCACGGGGCCTGACATTTTTGGTATCAGAGCTTAAACTGGGATAAGCTCGATTTCTTTTGACTACACTCGAGTCTAGGCACAGAGGTTTGATTTAATTTTGATTGACTCTGTGAATTATGTGATCTTTTATCTGTCTTGATGATATATATATGCTGTGAGATATTACCTCTAGATTTTTTTAGATGCCTCCGAGGAGAGGTAGAGGTAGGACTGCTAGACGTTCAGCTGAGGAGTCTAGGGCCTCGGATAGTGACGATGGCAATCAGTAGGTTGAGAATGTTACGAGATGGATTGGTGAGATGGAGTTAGCTTAGCTAGGTTTCAGCGGACGAACCTCCGACGTTTACTGCTGCCGAGGGTGGTGCGACGGCTGAGGCTTGGTTAGTTCAGATGGAGGAGTTGTTCGATACTCTGGGGTACGCTCCCGAGAAACGACTGAAGCTAGCGGTGTTGCAGCTGAGAGACAATGCGCAGCGCTGGTGGAGAGGTACTTCTCGTATCCTTCGTGATAGTGGGGCTGTGATCACTTGGGAGAGCTTCTGTGAGGCGTTCCGACAGGAGTATACCCCGGAGTCCTTCTATAACAGTCGTGAGCGAGAGTTCGACAACCTGAAGCAGGGTAACTTGCGAGTGGCTGAGTATTCCCGACAGTTTTCTGCTCTTTTGATCTATGTGCCACATGTAGCCAACCAGGAGAGGACGAAGAGGAACAAATATCTGAAAGGCTTGAGGCCTGATCTGTACCGGATGGTTTTTTCTGGTTCACCTACGACCTAAATTGAGGCAGTGAACCGAGCAGTGGACATTGAGAAGAGTTTACTGGAGGAGGATGCTCCGAATCAGCTGACTACTGGACGCACCTATCAGCCTGTGCAGGATGCGTCGAAATCTTTCCATTCTCCTCAAGGATCACAGCAGCAGTCGAATCACCAAAGGTTTCGACCTCAAGGGAAACAGTTCAAGAAAAAGGCGAATTCGAGTTCCTCTGGTTCGGTGAGTTCTGGTTCTGGCAGTGGTTCTGGCAGCATGTCTTGTGGACAGTGCGGAGGAAGGCATCCGACTTCGCAGTGTCGTGGAGTTCAGGGGTTTTGCCATAACTGTGGACAGCCCGGAAATTTTCAGAGAGTATGTCCTTTGTTGAGAGGTCAGTCTTCAGTTCCTTGGCAGCAGGGATCAGCTGGTGGTTCTTCTCAGAGACCGCAGTTTCCTGCCCCTACCCAGCGATCTGGATTCCAACCCCGTGAGCCTTCTAGGTTTGGAGCTCCTTCGGGACCTCAGTTGCAGATTCGACAGCATGCCCAGGCGAACGCTTTGACGAGAGAGCAGGCTGAGGAGATGCCTGCCATAGTGATCATAGGTACATGCTCTATTTTCGATTATCCTGCGAGAGTTTTATTTGACACTGGAGCATCACATTCTTTTATATCTGAGTTCTTTGTGTGTGAGCATGGGTTGAGTTCTTCCCCATTGTGTGATGTTGTTTCCGTGTCGACCCCTGTTGGTGTGAGTCTGTGCTCCCGTGAAGTGGTGTTGGATTGTGTACTTCGATTTGATGAGCATGTTTTGGTGTCCAATCTGATTGTTTTGAGAATCAGAGATTTTGATTGCATCTTGGTAATGGATGTATTGTCTAGCTATAAGGCTACTGTTGACTGTTTTCATGGTGTGGTGAGATTTCGCCCTGACTCGGGTGAGAAGTGGGAATTCTATGGTGCTGATTCCCGCTCGAAGATTCCACTGGTGTCCGCCATGGAGATGTTTAGCCTGCTATCGCTGGATAATGCTGGATTTATTATTTACGTGCTCGACGTTTCCCAAGAGCCCCGATTGGAGTTGATCGACATTACGATCGTCCGAGAGTTTCCCGACATGTTTCTGGATGAGATTCCTGGATTCCCTCCAAGACGTGAGATCGACTTCAGCATCGAGTTGGTGCCCGGTACCATCCCGATTTCTAGAGCTCCGTATCGGTTGGCGTCAGCAGAGTTGAAAGAGCTGAAGGATCAGTTGAGAGATCTCTTGGAAAAAGGCTTCATCAGACCGAGTATGTCGTCTTGGGGAGCTCCGATTCTTTTCGTGAATAAGAAATATGAGTCTATGAGGTTGTGCATGGATTTTCGACAGTTGAATAAGTCGACGGTGAAGAAAAAGTATCCTTTGCCGAGGATTGATGACTTGCTCGATCAGTTGCAAGGATCGGTCATATACTCGAAAATTGATTTGCGCTCTGGTTATCACCAGTTGCGGATTAGAGACGCTGAACTGGCAAAGACAGTTTTTCGGACTTGATATGGGCATTATGAGTTTCTGGTCATGCCGTTTGGGTTGACGAATGCCCGAGCTTTTTTCATGGATTTGATGAATCGCGTCTTTAGCGAGTACATCGATCGGTTCATGATCGTCTTCATAGATCACATCCTTGTGTATTCAAGGAGCATAAGAGAGCATAAGGAGCATCTCAGATTGGTGTTGCAGAGATTGAGAGACTCGCAATTGTACGCCAAGTTCAGCAAGTGCGAATTTTGGCTTGACAGAATTATCTTTTTGGGTCATGTGATTTCAGCGCAAGGGATTTCGATGGATCCGAGTAAGGTCGAAGCGGTTCTTAACTGGGAGAGACCTAGGAACGTTTCCGAGATCCGCAGATTTTGGGATTGGCTGGCTATTACGGGCGTTTTATCGAGAAGTTCTCTTCGATAGCCAGGCCGATGACTCAGTTGACTCAGAAGGATCGAAAGTTCGTTTGGACGGATGAATGCGAGTACAGTTTTCAGACGTTGAAGGAGAAGTTGACTACTGCTCCTGTTTTGGCTTTGCCATCTGGATCTAGAGGATTCGTTGTGTGCTCCGATGCTTCTCTCAATGGTTTGGGATGTGTTTTGATGCAGAAAGGGTACGTGATTGCCAATGCGTCTCGACAATTGAAGCCTCACGAGACGAGGTACCCTGTTCATGAATTGGAGTTGGCTGCGATAGTGTTTGCCTTGAAGATTTGGTGTCATTATCTGTATGGTGAAGAATTTGTGGTGTACACCGACCACAAGAGCCTGAAATATAGCTTCACGCAGTCAGACTTGAATATGAGGCAACGAAGATGGATGGAATTTCTCAAGGACTTTAACTGTGAGATTTAGTATCAGCCTGGGCGGATGAACTTAGTAGCAGATGCTTTGAGTAGGAAGACCCAGCCTGCGATTCTTTCGTTTTTGAGTGTTTCAAAGGTCTACAAGCAGTTGAGTACTTCTGGTTGGCAATTTCAACTGGTTGATCAGTACTTTATGGTTTCTTCGATCCAAGTAGAACAGCAGATTGTGAGTGACATCAGGTAGGCGCAGAGGACTGATCCATATATTAATGAGTTGAAGATTAAAGCCCGAAGTGGTCAGTCTGAGGATTTCTCTGTTACTTATGATGGATGTCTGAGATTTCGAGGAAGATTGGTGGTTCCGAACTTGATCGATTTGAAAGAGACTGAACGATGCGCATTGTAGCCGGTATAGTGTGCATCCGAGAGAGAGAAAGATGTACCATACCTTGAAATCTCACTAATGGTGGGAAGGCATGAAGAGCGACATCTCTGGTTTTGTGGCTAGGTGTCTGAATTGCCAGCAGGTCAAGGCTGAGAGAATGAGACCTGGTGGATTGCTATAGAGTTTGGAGGTGCCCCAATGGAATTGGGAGCACATCGCCATGGATTTTGTGACTCATCTACCTCGATCGAGTAGGGGATGTGATGCGATTTGGGTGGTGATTGATAGGCTTTCGAAGTCAGCCCATTTCATTCCCTATGATGTTAGGTGTTCCATGAAGAAAATGGCGAAACTGTACATCGACCATGTGGTTAGATTGCATGGAGTTCCTGTTTCGATAGTGTCTGACAGAGATTCAAGGTTCACTTCTCGTTTTTGGAAGAGTCTTCAAGCAGCGATGGGTTCTAGATTGGCTATGAGTACAGCCTATCACCCAAAATCAGATGGTCAGTCTGAGAGGACCATTCAGACTTTAGAGGATATGCTGCGGGCAGTCGTGATGGATTTCAGTGGTGGCTGGCAGGATTCCTTGTCCTTGGTGGAGTTTTCGTATAATAACAGCTACCAGGTGACTATCGGGATGGCTCCATTTGAAGAGTCGTATGGTCGCAAATGCAGATCTTGGATCTGTTGGGAAGAATTTGGTGAGATACAGCTTTCTACACAGGAGTTTGTTCAGCACATGAAAGATCAGATCGATTTGATTCGGAGTAGAATGAAAGCTGCTCAAGACAGTTTCTCTAGCTATGCTAATAGAAGATGCAGACCTTTGGAGTTTGAGGTTTGCGATCGAGTATTTCTCAAAGTTTCTCCTTTCAAGGGCGTTATGCGATTCAGATTTAAAGGCAAATTAGCTCCTAGATTCGTTGGTCCCTTCGAGATTGTTGAGCGGATTGGACAGTTGGCTTATCGATTGAGGCTTCCTGATGAGTTAGCAGCGATACATGACCGTTTTTCATGTGTCAATGTTGAGGAAATATGAGCCAGATCCGCCCCATGTGTTGAGAACCGACGAAGTTGAGCTGGATTCTGCCTTGAGCTAGGTAGAATTTCCAGTGCAGATTCTGTATAGGAAGGAGAAGCAGCTGAGGAACAAAGTGATTCCGTTGGTGATGGTCCAATGGAGTAAGCATAGTCGAGAAGAAGCTACCTGGGAGGTTGAGGAGAAGATGAGACAAAAGTGGCCTCATCTGTTTGAGCGCTGATAGTGTAAACTCCAGGTAATTTCTAAGATTTGATTTGAGCTTGTTTAGATTGTTTGTGATTGAATTGCATGCTCGATTGAATTTTCCCTGAGTTTGCCTTTGATTTCGAGGACGAAATCTCTTAAGGTGGGGAGAATGTGAGGAATCAGTATTTAAATTAGTGATTAATCGGATTTATTTGGGATTAGTCGCGTGAATTTTGAGGATTTTATGAGAGAAAATCCAATTCTAGTAGAATTCAGTAGTAGCGCTTGAAGAGGTATCTGCTGGCAGCAAATGCGCGGGTGCGAGGATTAACGAGAACGCGACACGTGTTGGTCAATCTTTTAGTGTTGACTGCTGTTGTTGAAGTGCAAATCAGCAGTTATGATTATGAGGGATTGATTTAGTCGTGCGACCAGCTGTTGGTTTGAGGAACCAGTCGCTGATGGTGAAGCGACGTCGTTTTGATAAGTTGAAACGTAGCGTTTTGGGTGCAATGCTTTTGACCAGCTGTTGGTTGTTTCGAAAGGAATCTGTCATCAGCTGTTGGTGCGCTGTGGCGTCGTTTTGATTAGTTGATGCGGCGTCGTTTTGGTGCATGAATAGTAATACAACGCCTGATGGTTGCTGCTGATTTCTGTTGAGAGCAAAAGCTGGTTTCTGTTGTAAGATACCTACTGTTTCGATGTCTGATGATTTTGTGAACAACAGCTGTTGGAATGGGAGATATATAGATAAGTTATGATCGACACTTAGAATTATTCTGAACCCGACATTTCCTATCTCCATATTCAAACCCTCGTTTTAGCTACTGTTCACCGAACGTTTCTTCCCTAGATTTCTGTCTATTCCAGCCTTTGTTTTCGATGATTTTGGTGGCGTTGGATTCCTGGTGAGTTGCTCTGTCGATTGCTACTCATTAGAGGTTGTGGAATGACTTGTGGAAGTGACCGTGAAGCTGCTGGTGTACGAGGATTTCTGGAGAAATCTGATTGAGCGTTATTTGATTGTTGTACGCTTATGGGTAAGTGATTCCTTGCCAATTTCAGCCTCGTTTTAGGGTTGAGTAATACTATGTAGGATTTGGTTGCTGAGTTATGCTACTCTTAGAACCTTAGCTGTTGAGTTCGAATTCAACTGAATTGTTAGATACCTGGTACAGATTTTCAGTTCCAGGGAGTCTCTGCCGTGTTTTCCGAGCCAGGAGAGATCTGGTTGCCTAGGCCGTGAGTTGCAGCGACTTGTGAGAACTCTGTTGAGGTATTTGAGGCTTGAAGGTACGAATGGAGCAGATTTAACAGCTTTGAGCGTGGACATGGCTGTGATTGATGTTATGAAATATGGTGATGTGATTCTGTGATTTTAAGTGATATAGTTTGTTGAATTGTTTGAGTTGTACATTATGTTTTCACGTATTGAATTGTATGCATTGTGAATTGAATATTGATTTGTCATACATGCATACATCTTGAGTCTGATTGACATATTGATTGATGACCTGATTGAGAGACACGTTGTGACTGGCCGACGGATGTGTCGTGCCTGAAAAGTCCAACGCTATCATCGGAGTGGTGAATGCCGGATTCGAGCGTCTACCACCGAGCTGTGATGGGCTGACGGTTTCTGAAGATCACAGACCGATGATTTCCCCAATTGATACACCGTGCGGGTATAGAGGCTAATTGAGATGATTTGCCAGTTGATACACTGGTCTAGCTATCACATCCTTGATAGCCCTCATGCATTTCATAGCATTGATTATAGCATGTTGCATGATTAGCTGTTTTGATAGCTCTTCGTACTGAGGCTTGACCTCGTATTTCTTTTCCTGCTTTTGTGTTGTTTGGGTCTGTGTTACCCATTTGCAGGATATTCAGGTAACCAAGCTGGACCGAGTGGAGTGCCAGCTGGTCGATCCCCGTTTCCTTGATTCGTAGTTTATTTTATGTTATGTATTGAACCAAGGGATGCCCCGTGTTTTATTGTATTGGGGATCTATATTTTATTTGAGACTTGTTGTTACCTGCTTTGTATGAGTTTGAGTTAACTCGTATTTTGATTATGAATATTTTGAATGATGATTTTGAGTTCAAGCCTAAATGATTTCGAAAAATTTTTAAGGCCTATTTTATGCTTCCGCTATTATGTGCTTATTTGTGCTGTAATCTTGAGTGATTAGCACGGGGCCTGACAACGGTTCCCAGAGAAGAGGCGTTCCAAACTCTTACCAAGGGGCGATGGACCATTCCAAGTGCTAGAGAGGATCAATGAAAATGCCTACAAGTTGGATCTACCCGGTGAGTATAATGTGAGTGCTACTTTTAATGTTAGTGACCTCTCTTTATTCGATGTAGGTCACGATCAAGATTTTAGGACAAATCCTTCTCAAGAGGGGGAGGATGATGCAATCACAGCTATACGACGGGATCCATTAGCATTGCCCTCGGGACCAATCACAAGAGGACGCAGCAAGAAGTTCAAAGAAGCCCTTCACGGACTCGTCTTGAGCACCCAAGAAATGTCTAAAGAAGAGGGGAACCCTGCACATGAAAAGCTAGTTGGAGGATAAGAGATTATATTATCAATATTATTCAAGTCCAAGACTAACAAATGAAGATGAACAAAAAATAATGAGTGCATGCATGCGCTGCATGCATAGGACATTTGGTTTCACATGCATAGGACATTTGGTTTGTTTTGGCTTTTAAATTACTTTCCTTAAGATAAGATTTTCAAATAGTATTAGATAAGGTAAGAGATTGAGTCCTTCCATGACTAGGAGATTTGTTTCCTAATAAAAAGGGATTCTAGGTTGGAAGGAATCATTAGGACTCTTGAAAACAAGTCTATATATATATCAGGAGGTGGATTTTGAAATTATTGAAGTTTTATGAATAAAAACCTTTTGTTTTCTTGCAAAGTTGGTGTTTACCTCAAAAAAATCAAACATATCAAAGTCTATAACTTTGTGGCGTTTGTCGGTTGATCTTCGCACGGATTGTCAAAGACGAGTTCCTTTGGAGGTTAGTTTGAGATAAATTGTTTTCTTTTCGTTGTGATTTTTGTTTCCTTTGAGAATTCATACGGAAAAGGATTTCACACATCCTAAGCATCTTTTTCTAACGATCGGGCATAATTCGGTTATCTTGGCTATTTAATTGAGGGCGCGTGGCAATCAATATCACGTATTTGCCTATCTTACTAGAATTCTTCAATTGTCAGACTTCGATTGTTGAAAACTCTATAGGCTTTGCTCACAGCTGAATAACCTAGGAATAAACCTGCATCAGACTTAGCATCAAAAGCTGTTAGGTGCTTCTTGCCGTTATTATGAATGAAGCATCTGCACCCAAACACCCTAAAATATGAAATATCAGGTTTCTTGCCATTCCAGATCTCATATGGGGTTTGCCGTGCAACTTGTTAATCATAGATCTGTTTTGAGTATAGCAGACTGTATTAACTGCTTCTGCCCAGAATTTTTGATAAATGCCGGAATAAGTGTCAGGCCACGTGCGCTAATAAAACAATTAGTCTCAATATGCGGAAGCATCATAAAAATACGGGATAAAGTTTTTCAATAATGGGCCTGATCCAATGTCATTCAAAATACATTCATACTCAAAATAAGAGTTTAGTTCAAAACTCAAACAACAACACACAATCCCCATCATACATAAAGGCACAAAACATCCCCTGGCTCAATATAAATATAAATACACTGGGACTCAATCAGAAAGGGGATCGACCAGCTGAAACTCAACTCTGTCCCGCTTGGTTACCTGAAGAACCTTCCAAGGCCAATACAAACCAAGGCAGCCCAAAACAGGGAAAAATAAACGAGGTCAAGCCTCAGTACAAAGAGCACAATAAAAGCATCTATCATATCAGACAATGCAATATCTCAATCGTGCAATGCATGAAAAGGACTACCATGAATCATTGGTAGGCAAGCATATAGCACAATGACTCAGCTGTGCCGATCTCATCAATCATCATCATCTTGTGATCTTCAGGTACGAAGACTCAGCCGACCATCACAAGGCATAGTGGTATTCAGGCACGACGAATCAGCCGGCCACCACATCAAATCAGCGTTAGACCTTTCAGGAACGACGACTCAGCCGGCCGATCACAACGTGTAAAGGAATTCAGCTTTCAAAGGAATCAGGCTCAATATGCATGCGTGAATGCACAGCAGACTCATGCTTAATCAATGCATATAATCACACACACACAGATATGAGCACAGAATCATTACACAGTCAATACAAATCACAGAAGCTAATACACGAAAGAAATATCCCAAAGCTGATAACAAAGCTGCTTAATCCAGCTCAATTCGTACCTCAATTAGCTTCTACCTCAACAGATCTTACACAACAAGGGAGCAGCAACCAACTCAAGTGTACTGTCCAAGCAGCTTCACGACGAACACAACAGAAGCCACTATAAGCTCGAATCTGTTAATATATCTCAATATCAACTCAATTCTGAACTCAACAGCTTAAATTCTAGAGCCCAGTAACTCAACTCAGTTACCTAACTCCACGGAGCACTACTCAGCTCTCATACGAAGCTTAAAATCGGTAAAGAATCACTTACCCAAAGCTGTTAAAGAACAGACAAGCTACTTGTCCACAATCGCGAAGACACTCAACCACTGCAACAACTTCGCGCTCCTCAATTCCGGTGACTCCAGCCTCTAAACTGGTATCAATCTAAAGCCCTAGAGAAGACGAGCTCAACGCTACCGGTATTGCTCCAAACATCGGCGAAAAATGACGGCAATCGATGGAAATAGGGTTCGGGTGAACAGAAACTATCGAGGTTTCTCGGGATGAAGATAAGAGATATCAGGTTGGAAAAATACTCTAAGTGTTGATCGACACTTACATTTAAATCCCCAGTCAAAACTACAACATAAGTCATCATCGACAAGTTCAGATCTCATTGCCAAGGCAGAAGTCTCTCAATCTGACTCCGCTAACTCAGAACTGATCTCCAAACAAAACACGCAGTTCTCATCAAAAACGACGTCGCTCTAACTTATCAAAACGACGTAGCATCGGAGTCCGCTCTCTCAACAGATCCCGTCACCGCTCCTCAGATCTTGATCACATCTGTATCATCAAACGCTGGTCTACACAATACCGTTGACCAACGTTGACATCTGAACAACTCTGGACCACTGACCATCACTGACTTCCTCGAGTAGAAGCTCACATCTGCTCACACCCGCTAAGCAGATCTCATTCACTAGCATCAAGTCTGAATAGGCAATACGATGTCGCATTCTCTCTAGCAACACCATATCTGCTTAGCACAAAACTACAACGTTTCATTCCCTGCTTGTGACAACTCAAGCAAACACGCGAGGACACACCTGAACATCCAGATCTCGCTCAAATCTGAAATTCTGAAAAATTCACCAAGTCCTCAAATCTGAAAACTCGATACTCAGAAACTCAATTAGCTAATTCTAAACCAAATCCGATTAGCTAATAAGTCGTACTTAGCAAATTCTAGTCCTCACAATAAGCAATCATAGATCTAGCACCTCTTTTAAAGTACGATATCTCCTCTCAACCAGCCCGTTCTGTTGAGGAGTTCTTGCTGCAGAAAGCTCATGCTTTATCCCAATGTCATCCAGATAAGAAGATAATTTTTTATTTAAAAACTCAGTACCACGGTCACTTCTTATCCGATTGACTGTACAAGATCTGCCATTTTGTAACGTTTTAAAAGCCGAATAATTTGGTTAGCGGTATCAGATTTTGACTTTAAAAACATCACCCAAGTGAATTTTGTAAAATCATCAACAACAACTAGGGTGTAGTTCGTTCCCCCTAAGCTCGTTACGGGAATAGGGCCAAAAAGATCCATATGTAAAAGCTCTAAGCTTCGGGAAGAACGTTTACCGCTTTTATTTTTAAAACTAGAACGTATTTATTTACCAAGCTGACATGCGGCACAGATCTTGTCCTTTGAAAATTTATTTTATGCATACCAGAAACCAGTTCATGCTGACTCAATTTGGCAAGTGTTTTAAAGTTGAGATGGTTCATTCGCTGATTCCATAGCCAACTCTTTGAAGAGTCAGCTGCAAGGTAGATCTGTTCAGATCCCATTGGTTCTGACCAATTGATTATGTAGGTATTCCCCGATCTTGTACCCACCAATACGGTTAGACCTTCTGGACTCTGAACTGTGCAAGTGTGCTTTTGGAAGCTAACTGTGTAACCCTTGTCACACAGCTGACTTATACTAATTAAATTGTAGCACAAGTTCTCAACAACAAAAATATCAGATATTGAAATGTTACCGTGGGTAAGCTTACCCTTACCCACAGTGTTACCATGTGAGTTATCACCAAAATAGATCTTCGCTCCTTTGTGAGGAATCATATCTGTTCGTTTCTTTGGGTTTCCATTCATGTGTCGTGCAAAGCCACTATCAAGGTACCATATAATTGACTCATCTCCAGCCTTGTACCTGTTGTCCTGCAAACACAAAAACAAATTTTGGTACCCAAGTTTACTTGGGTCCAGATCGGATTACCCTTTTCGGGACCCATACTTGAATTACCTTAACAGTTTTCCCAGTACGAAAGTCCATAAGGGTGTGTGCAGAAATATGGTGAGATCTGTTGAGTTTTGATTTGGTATTTTTACCATTCAGATCTCCTCGGGGCTGAATCTTTCTCCATTCAGATTTGACCTTCTAAGAACCACGTCTTTGTTGGTTCTGAACAAATGACTTGGATCCAGCTTTTGCCTTTTCCTTGTCAAGTCTGTTCTTTAGCCAACTAGACTTAGAGTTCTCGGGTCTGACATAGCCAATACCAGCTTTCCCTTTCTGATTCAGTTGCCCCGAGATCTGGTCATCATACCTTACTGACTCGCATGTATCATGTATCACACCGGCTTTGACAAAATTCATATTTTTTAATTTGTCATATATCAGATTTGACTGAGTACAGGTCTCTCCCGAGCTGCTTTCACCAGCACTGAAACCTAAGCCAGATTTTTCATTAAGTGGCTTTTGAGTCTCATGCAACTTACTTACAGAGACAGAAGACTGGGTCCAGGAGCTCATTACCAAATTTAACCTTTCGTTTTTTTATTTGAGCTCACAAGATCTTAATCTCAACGATTCATTCTCAGTCTTCAGCTTACTCAACTCGATTTTTAAACTATTAGTTTCACCAAGTTGAACGGTGCTTGGTTCTACTGAGCTATTTTTCAAATCCATGTTTCCAGCTTTGACTTACTCGAATGTTTGAGAAAGCTTTCTGTACTCGTGGACCATTTCATTGAGTACGTTGATTAGGTCCTCCCGTGTGAATTCAGTGTTGGAAAAATCAAATACCTCGTCATCTGAAGGTTGATTAGCCATTAGGAAGTGAACTTCCTCCTGTTCACTATCGCTTGATGAAGAGCTACTGGATGAAGAATCGGAATCTAAGTCTGCCTAGTTTTGGTTGCTTTCTTCTACAACAAGTACTTTTATATCATTCTTTCTGTTGGGCCTTTTGTCAGATCTTGTCCTCATCCTTCTTTATTTTGATCTTTCCTTGGATCTATCTTCCTTCTTCTCATTTATTTTAGGTCTGTCCTCCTTATTTGGCCTGTTACAATCTGCAGCAAAGTGACCTGTACGACCACAATTATAACAATTCATATCAGTTGAAATCTTTTCACGACCACAATTATAACAATTCATATCAATTTAAATCTTTTCAGATTTTTTTGCATTATTATAAGAGAAAGAAGGGTTATAGGTGTGAGGAATCAGATTTTAGATTAGTGATTAATCGATTTGATTTGGGAATATTCGCGTAGATTTGAGGGTTTTACGAGATAAATCTGATTCCAGTAGGAATTCAGGCGTTAGTGTTCAACTGTAGCGCCAGCTGATGAGCCTGATCAGTCGTTGATGGCGCGGGAGTAATACGCCGTTATTTCATGAAAATCAGACGTAGCGCATTTCAGACGTCAACGTAAGTCAACGATACTGTAGCGAGTGATGACACGTTGTCGTTTCGCTAAATCAACAGTAGCCCTTGAAGAGGAATCTGCTATCAGCTGTTGCGTTGCAAGGAATTCGATTTAGTGGGTGACCAGCCGATGGTTTGAGTAACCAGCTGCTGTTGAAGGGGCGACGTCATTTTGTTAAGTTGAAACGTAGCGTTTTGAGTGTAACGCTTTTGTTCGGCTGTTGGCAGCAATGGTGACGTATCCCTTACAACGTCGTTGAGTGGTTTAGCGTGACCAGCTGTTGGTTGTTTTGAAAGGAATCTGTTGTTAGCTGTTGTAGAACTGCGGCGTCGTTTTGATTTGTTGAATGCAACGTCTGTTGGTTGCTGCTGGTTTTGTTGAGAGGAAGAGCTGATTTCTGTTGGGAGCAACCGCTGGTGTCTGTTGTAAGATACCTACTGTTTCGATGTCTGCTGATTTTGGTGAGCAGCAGCTGGTGGATTGAAAGATATATAGATTAGTGTTGATCGACACTTATAATTATTCTGAGCCCGATATTTCTTATCTCCATTCTTCAAATCCCATGATAGCTACTGTTTACCGTAACTATTGTCCCATCGATTGCTGCCGTTCTCCACCGTGGTTTTGAGCGATTTTGGTGGCGCTGTGTTGGGATCAAGCGCTTACCACTAGGCCAAAAGCTATAGCTGTTAGCCAAGGTGCAACTTTATTTCCTTATAATGTGCCAGCGCAGAGTGCACCTATTATGTGCGTTAGGGTTGGGCTGTTAGGCCCATGAGTCCGGGGAGGTGCGTGTCTAACTGCTGGTGCTGTCTCATTTCCCTTAGAGATCAGTCTTATCCTTTCTCCTACCGCCGGCCCTATCCCCCGCAGAGATAGTATTACCCGTTAAGATCTGGCATCACACTTTTACAGCCCACATGGCCAACCAGATGTGAAATCTGTTGATATACTTCTGTGATTTACGTGATACAGCTTGTGAATTGATTGAGTTTTACATTCTGTTTTCACGTATTGAATTGTATGCATTGTGTATTGAATATTGAATTGGCATACATGTATACATCTTGAGCCTGATTGATAGATTGATTGATGACCTGATTTAGAACCACATTGTCACTGGCCGACAGATGTGTCGTGCCTGAAAAGTCCAACGCTATCATCGGAGTGGTGACCGACTGATTGGTTGTGTCTGAAAACCACCGAGCTGTGATGAGCTGACGGGCTCTGAAGATCACGGACCGATGATTTCCCCGGTTGATACACCGTGCGTTGTATAGAGGCTCGACTGAGATGATTTTCCAGTTGATTCACTGGTCTAGCTATCCGACCCTTGATAGCCCTCAAGCATTTCATGGCATCGTGTTGGAGTGCAATAATGGCCCCTGCTAGGTAGAGCGATCGAAATGTGGAGCTTGTGTTCCTATACGGTTTAAAAGATTGGAGTTGCACCGTTACCACCAGCTATAGCTTTTGGTAAAGCGGCAGGCGCTCGATCCTACAATTGGTATCAGAGCCAAGGTCACGGGTTCGATTCCCATTGATTGCAAGGAGTGCAATTATTGGGAGGGGGATTGTTGGAGTGCAATAATGGCCCCTGCTAGGTAGAGCGATCAAAATGTGGTGCTTGTGTTCCTATACGGTTTAAAAGATTGGAGTTGCACTGTTACCACCAGCTATAGCTTTTGGTAAAGCGGCAGGCGCTCGATCCTACACATCGATTATAGCATGTTGCATGATTAGCTGTTTTGATAGCTCTTCGTACTGAGGCTTGACCTCGTATTACTTTTCCTGCTTTTGTGTTGTTTGGGTCTGTGTTTCCCATTTGCAGGATCTTCAGGTAACCAAGCTGGACAGAGTGGAGCGCCAGCTGGTCGATCCCTGTGTCCTTGAGTCCCAGTCTACTTTTACTATGTATTGAACCGGGGGATGTCCTGTGTTTTTATGTATTGGGGATCTGTATTTGAATTGAGATTTGTCGTTACCTGTTTTATATGAGTTTGAGTCAACTCGTATTTTGAGTATTGATATTTTGAATGTATGTTTTGAGTTCAGGCCCATATTATTTCGAAAAATTTTTAAACCCTGTTTTACGCTTCCGTGATTATGTGCTTAATTGTGCTGTAATCTTGTGTGATTAGCACGGGGCCTGACAATAGGATCTTCTCAGGAATTTCCCAAAATTCTTGACGAAGAGGGACATTGCATCATTGCTGAGTTGTTCAGAAGATTTGATCGGTGAGCTTTGTTCAGATGTCGTTGCCGCTAAAGCTTTAGTTGGTTGAGATGTCGACGGTCCTGCCTCAGATCTTGTTTCTAATTCAAACTCATAAGCCTTCAAATTCGCGAACAGATCATGAGGCTCCAACTTGTTTAGGTCCTTAGACTCTCGCATAGCCATCATCTTTACATCACACTCTCTGGGCAGCGCTCTCATTACTTTAAGTGCCAACTCTCGGTTGCTGTATTCTTTGCCCAAACTTGTAAGCTCTATCACCACAGCACTGAAGCGCTCATCGAACTCCGCCATTGTTTCTCCGTCTCATCTTCATTGACTCATACTTCTGGTGTGCAACCTTAAGCTTATTTTCCTTGGTCTCATCATTTCCCTCGCAGATTTGAATCAACTTCTCCCATATCTCCTTCGCAGTGGCACAGGTTTTGATTTTGCTGAACATGTTTTTATCCAGCGTGTTATACAGAATATCTTTGGCCACGTTGTCCAAGTTCGATTTCTTCTTATCCTCAGTATTGTATTCATATCTTCTCTTTTCTACCCATTCTGGTGCTCCAGCAGATATGGCTATAGCAGTGTTTGCCTTCATTATCTTTATGGGTCCATCTGTAATCACTGACAACATATCATGATCTTGTGCCGCCAAGTGTGCTTGCATCCTTATCTTCCAATCATCATAGTCTTCCTTTAAAAAACATAGGAATTTTGTTGTGTGAGTTAGACATATTGAAATATATGAAGCGTAAACAACAGACTGTTATATAACTGAGATGCGCAGGCTCTGATACCAATTGATAGGATCAATATGGATCGAAAACAGCTTTAGGAGTTCAGAAGGGGGGGGGGGGTTGATGAACTCCTACAGATTTTATTTTTCAAAACCTTAAAACAAATTTTACAAGCGCCTTGCTAAACTCAGATCTGTGTTACCAGATCTGAGGTATCTCAGTTCCAAATCTGATTTCTCGACTAACAGTAGTTGTGCGGAAATAAGCCAATTAATAAATGAACAGTGCAAACGTAAATAAATGCGATAAGTAAATGTATAGAGTTCAGATATTTGTTTCTGGAAGTTCGAATATCAAATCCTACGTCTCCCCTTCTTCCTTTGCAGGAAGGTTCCACTAGAATAATTTGATGCACACAGCTTTCGTCTACACCCAGTCACCGAGCCTCGCTCAAGATGAACTCCTAGAAATCTCCAACTAACGCAGATACACTGCTGATTACAAACAACTTTATTTCTTGAACTGCTTCACACAGCAAGTTCGTTACAGGCTCAAAAATGAATATTACAATGAAATACGATGCAATTGAGTATTGTAGATCTTCTGGTTCTTTTATCAACAAGAACTGTTTACAAATGTAAACCAGAAGATAACTCGAAGGTTAAAAACTATGAAAGCTGAACTTGAATGTTCTTCGAGTTGAAATACTGGACTTAGAATATTTTTGCAATGAAAGGTTCCAGTGAGTATTTGAGAGCTTTTGATAACAAAGAATAAGTGTTGTGAATCACTGATAGCGGAGAGGAGCAGAAGAAATTCTTCATTTGAATTCTTCAGCCTTTTATACTCTTTGTCTTCAACGATCAATAAATGTAGCCAGTAGAGATAAGCTCGTTTGCATATCTTCATCGTATCATAGCATTTAGTGCTCCATTAATACCATGCAAAAGGTAAACTGCGCTTGTCAGGGCTAAATTGACTTATATTCCAAAGCGGGTAATCATCGTATCAAGCACTCTGCTCACTGTGCAATTTTACCCAAACCAGCTCTGATTTTGTCTCCTTAATTCCAGGCTTTTATACGATTAAATCGTGACCGTTGATTTTCCTCAAATAATCCTTTTACAACATCTGAGGTGGTTCGAAGCTCAAATATGTTTGATAGAGAAGTATGAAATATTTTCCTTTCGTGAAGTGCTATAGACTCTCTTTTCCTTTTGCCATCATATCTGAAATATCTCCATAACTCTGTCATGTCTGAGATGTTAGCGACTTCTGAAAGTACACTGTTCCTAAGTCTGAAACAAACAATTCTGATAATCTCAAATCTGATATACTCTGCTTGCTCTGTAACGAAATCTGAAATGCTGATATCTGAAGTGTCTTGAGTAGAGTCTGTTTGTACTCGCAAATCTGAATAACATCTCCTGAGTCAATATAACGGAATCTGTTATTGAGACATCTGAAACAAGTCTGAAACTACTTTGCTCTAAAACAGATCTCTTACCGTAGCTTCTGAAACAAATCTGAATACCTGATGAAATCTATTACTCAAATAACCTGATATCTTAAGACTTTAACTATGAATTCCTCAACCCGATAACGGAATACATAGACTTGATATCTGAACAATTCCCAAATAATCAGCTCAGATGTCACCACAACTTACCTCAGAACTCCCGAATCTGAAATCTTCAATACAATGGTGTGACGTCACGGAAGCTGAAAGGTAATTCTCATGTCCTTTGCGAATACTTATGAATAGTTCTTAGTCTTATTTTGTTATCACCAAAACTTATAAATTTTATCTTAACACCTTTACAACTGAAACGACCCAAACTACTTGGATTTTGTTTTTTTGCAAACTCAAAACATAATGTCACATTGCGATAAAATAATAATTAACTCAACAATGATTTTCAAAATTTAACTTCGCAAAGAATTTATTTCAAAAACAATAAAACATTCCTCAAATTTCCAATAAAATTCTCATAAAAGTCTTTTGCGGAAGCTAGAGGTCTCGGGAGTGCGCTGCCTAGGTCCTGGGCTCCTCAAACGTCGTCGCCTCAAACCTCAACATCACTCTCACCTGCACACAATCAGATCTAGTGAGCCTAATGGCTCAGCAAGATCAAACCTTTATAACAAGTACTAAATATACATCCACATGCATAAAAAATAGCGATACTAAAATACTTTTTTAAACTTCAACATCGAAACTTTAAAAGAAATTTAAACTTTAAACTTTAACTTAATACCTCATCGTCAAAATGCTTTAAATAAGCTATAACCTCAAATCCTCAAAATAACATCATGGCATGTAAATAATGTAAATCCTCAAAAATAACATTTTAGGTGAAGTTTGCTCATTGATGCGACCCATCCGTTCGCTTGATCAAGCTATAAATCATAGTACTAGGCTGGAATAGCTCTACGGACCTCATGCGCCGTAGTCACTATCGCCCTCTAATATGGCTCTATGGACCTCATGCGCCGTAGTCACCATATTCCTCTACGTCTTGGTCACAACAACTCACATTCCTCAAAGCAATTTTTCTTCTTTTCATTTAAAACATCAAACATCAAATATCATGCCATAAATCATCATAAAACTCATCATTTCATTTTAAAAAGCTTGCTACCCGTAAACATGCCTGTGATGCATTTGAAAATAAATAAGGTTTTAGCCAAGATCGATCGGGATCGTCCTAAGCTTTTCGACGGGATACTCGGACACCCAAAGGTCTCGACGAGTCACCGGACAAGGCCAAAACTCACCACAACCAACCCGAGCCTAGGAATATAATTTTACACATCTTAAACACGTTTACAGGCCATAAAAATTCTGTTCGGATGCCTTCGGGGTGCTGCCATGACCTCTAAAATTTCAGCGCTACAAGCTGCCTCTTGTTGGATTCTATGCGTACCCGTACGCCTTCTAACTTAAATACCCTCAACTCCCAGCCCATGAACTCAACTTAGAATCTATCCTTAAATGGTTTAGGATATCTAAAAGAGGAAACAAGGGACTAGGAAATCGCATCAAGGCGCACAACATAACCCTACTTCATCCTAGCCTCACCTCCTCTCATCCAAAGGGATTGTACGCACATTGCCCCTCCCTCACGACTCCACCTCCTCTCCAACCCAACCAGCTCACGATCAGACCCCTTAGGGACCCTCTAAGACACATCCCAAGCCCTGGACCAGCCCTCCTAGTGACTTAAGCCCATACTACTCGACACAAGTCCCCCGCTCACAACCCTTCGGCTATGGCGCTCCGCGTGGCTTCCCACGACTACAACAACGACCAGCCTTGTCCGACCGTTTGGGCAGTCCTGATACGGACCTCACCCACTTCTATAGACCCCTCCGAGGACTCTACCACGTCCCTGTTCAGACCAGCAAGCCAGACCTCTTCGTAACAGCACCCAAAAGAACCAAAGCCCCCTACCCGGCAGCAACATGCAACCGAGCCCTCACACCACTCAACCCGGCGACCAGCCCTTATTCCCAACATGATAAACCTTCCAAAAACAACCTAAAATCAGTATGAACAATTCCTAAAGGCAGCAGCATCCCCTTGTACGTCCAGCAACATATAAGAATCAAATTTGGTCAAGAAACACCAAGATGTGACATATAGCAACATAGAATCGAGCCATGCCTTGAAGAAAAAGAATTTTAACCAATTTCCATGCATATATACATCAAATCATGCATATAAAAATCTGATTGTGGCAGAAAAGAAGATTTAAAACTTGCCTTTGATGTAGAAAATTTGCGAATACACATTACCGGATCGTCGGGGAGGAGAAACGGGGGAAACGATCTACACCAAGCCTCTAGATTCCCTCAAGGTTTTGGTTGGGTTTGGGAGCAATAAATTAGGCTGATATGGGGTGTGGGAGTGATGGAGGCGTCTGAGTGACCCCTCCAAGGGTTTGTGGGAGTTAATTAGGCTTTAGTGCAAATTAAGCCCACTAACCTTGAATTTAATTACCCAAATTTCCAAGCCCATCAAGACTTATTATGCACACTAATTTCATTCATATTATGTCTGAAAAATGAGTAAAAATTAAATTTGGTACAAAAAGATCATTTTACGCTTACCCGCTCTTTGTTCGAAAAATCGTTTTTGAGGAAAATAGCGCTCAAAATTAACTTTTTTTTGTCCAACCGAAAGGCAAATTTTTAACTTTATCATTAAACAAATATTTTGTCTCCCAAAATCTTGAACATAAATAATGGAATACTTTAAAGTCACCTATATAGTCCCCGATCTCCCTTCCGCGACTCGGTAGTGAATATACACCTGAAATCACAAAACTTCAAGAAACACATTTAAATCACAAAATTAAACCATCATAGTATTTTAAAACCTCTATTAGAATTTAAACCATTTATCTAATGCATGTGGTTTGCGTGATCGGATATCGGACGCTACAATTCCTCACCCCCTTAACTTGAATTTCGTCCTCGAAATTAGAACTTACCAAACAACTTCGGATAGCAACTCATCATGTCGACCCCTATATCCCAAGTAGCATCCTCCTCGAGTGATTCGGCCACTTGGCTATGATCATCATTTTATGGCGCAACTTCCTCTCCTGCCTTCCTAGGATGCGGTCGGGTTTCTTCTCGCAGGACAAGGTTGGCGTAAGCTCGCGCAGATCTTACCCAATATCTTAGCACAGCACATAGCTGAAAGCAGAACGCACTCACTGCTCCGCTCGGCCGACAGCTCAGGGCCAGCAGCTCACGGCAAAAACATCTACACGCACTCACTGCTCCGCTCGGCCAACAGCTCACGGCAAAAAAATCTACACCGCTAGCTTCTACATGACCTCACAGTTCAGCCTAGCTCAAGGTAAGAACAAAGAAGGTTCAAAAACAACACCAACAGCCTCAGTTACCTGAACTAAGCTCACGTGGCTGGAAAATCGTGACCTACAGCTCACGACGCTTCTCTGTGATTTCCTCGGTCCGGCCTCCAAACTAGTACAAAAATTTCGAGCTTGAAGAGATGTTTCTAACCGAGTTACCCTCACTCAAAACTGACCGAAAAATCTCCTGTGATTTGGAAAATACTACGTCTGGTGAACAGTGACCACGAAGGTTTGGGAAAAAAATCTGTCGGAAGCTTTCTGAGGAAGATAAGGAGATGTGTGGTCCATAATGACTAAGTGTTGGTTAGCGAGCGAGTAAATATACTAAACCTCTTCAGCTCACGGCTACAGTGATAACAGATCAGCTCAGACCTCGACACTGTATTCAGCCCCGACAATGCAGCTCAGCATGCGCATTCAAACCGACCCCATCTTTCGCACGTTGTTCAGCTCTCGCGTACAATTCAGCTTACGAACCACGCTCAGGTCTCACGCTAGTAGATCGCCCGCCCTCCAGCACAGGAGAAACGATCGGCTATCACCAAAGCTGACCACCACCAACAGCTCTCACCCAAAGCTGAAACCTCAACCAGCTCTCGTATGATCTGAAAACCATGAACAACTCTCGCCTAAGTTGTGCATCACCATAAGCTTATGCCCAAGCTGATTTCACCAACCAGCACAACACAAACCTCGTAATCTAATCTCTAAGCTCAAGGCATCCAGAACATCCCTAAGCTGGATCTAGCTTACGGTCATACGAAAAAATCCCAGAGTTGTTCGCCTCTATGCTATTGTCCAAAATAGCTTGCGGCAGAAACTCGATCAAGCGCAACAAAGCAGTTCAGCTCAGAACTGTTCCACTCAGATCAGCTCGCGCCTGATCTGATCCATGCCAAACTCGATACGAAGGTTACCAATAACTTACACCAGAACTGTTCTTCTCCATCAGCTCCCAAATCTTACCGCAAAAACAGCTTGCGCACGCACATTAGTGCAGATCACACTAACAGATCAGATCTCATGAGTCCAGCACATGTTAAAACGCACAGTTCCACCAAACAGCTTGTGCAACCTCAGGTCAGATCGCACCCTTTCAATCAGATCAGGGTACTCAATCCATCTTACGACTGCCAAACAGCCCGCGATACTCTCAGATCGTAGAACATGAACTTGGGACAGCCTGCAATCTAAGATCATCATAGAGCATTCAGCTCAGCTTACGGTCTCCAGAACGGTGAGCGCCTCAACAGCTCAGCTCAGATCTCAAAGCTGACACCAGCTTAGACATACAGCTCGGGGCGTTTCCAACAACAGCTTGCACACACTAACATATCACGACAACGAACCAGTTTACGCACCAGTCAGCTCATGCAAGACCAATAGCTCTCGCGACCTATTCTTGCCATCAGCTTTCGCCTAAGCCGATCAGCCCCAACAACATAGCACAACGTCCCTAACCTTACTACTCACCCTAGAAGGCTGTGAAACTCTCAAAGCTGAAACCAACTTACGCTGTGCAACTCAACTGGTAACAGCTCAGATCTGCTGCACCACCAGCTCGCACCAAGCCAGATCAGATCGCACTAGCATCACTATCTATACTCCACACTACTCAGCTTTGAGGAATTCGGATCAGCTCGCACCCTACCTATCAGCTTAGGATGCTCTATTCAGCTTACGACACCCAAATCTATCACTAAGCTCTCAGGTCACAGTGCAAATACCTGGAACATCTCTCAATCCCAGATCATCTTACGTTGGCTGCTCCCTGCTAAATGATGCTCCTAAGTTGCTAACAGCTCACGGACTAAGCACAATCCTTATCTATTAGCTTGATCCCAAGTTGGTCCACATCAAACAGCTCATGCTACAAGATGTCGAGCCAGATCGCATAACCACACCAGCTTACCTCTAAGCTGAATCTCACCAGCTTACCTCTAAGCTGAACCTCTAAGCTGATACGTCCAGCGTACTGCGAACTGAGTCAAAACTCCATAAACTCCAAACTGCTTACTCAGCTACGATCAACACAGGACACTCGAACATCTCGTGCCAGTGCTGACCTAAGCTGAAACCCGAAACAGCTTACACTATCAGTTTAGGACGAAACATGAGATCATCTTGCGACGCTGCGTAACTCCCAAAGTTGTGTCCGGCCTACGTCTAGTTCCTAAACTGCTATCAGCTCAGAGCGCTGCCTGGACTGGTTCACGCTACCGCAGTATCAGCTCAGCTCACGTGCCCAGCATGGCTAACTATAGCACAAGACTCACATGTCAGCTTGCACCCAATCTGACCCAGCTCACAACTATACGACAAGCTTCTAAGCTGAACCTCTCATACTATACGACCAACCCACTCCAAAACGCTACAATTCTCCAGCAACAACAAATCATATTGCACTCCTAAGATCAGCACAGGACACTCAAACATCTCGCAGCCGTGCTGGTCTAAACAGAAACCCAAGGCAGCTTTCACTATTAGCTTAGAACAAACCATAGGATCAGCTTGAGTCCGAGCTAATCCACCTCAGCTGAGAAAGGATCAGTGGTACCCAAGAATTCTTTCGGACTTCACCTTCCTAAAGCGCTTATAAACCGCCTTCGGTTTCACCCTCCGAGCAGTCTGAGCATGCTGCTCAAGTAAACATGACAGACTGGCTAACAAATTTCCACTAGCCTCAAGGGGGGGAGTTTGAGGTGGGTCTCGCCTCTCTTCCTCATCGTTTGAGTCCCTGCTCATTCGTCGTCTGGGAGGAATTTCGTACATACAGAGTCCAAGATCACACGTAACAAACATACATCTATAGTAAAACATTTACTCAAAAAAAAATTATGACATTTTCAAAACATTCTACATCTAGCATGCATATTTTAAAACTTTAAAACTTACAAACTGGAGGCGTGACTCTTGAGATTCTCGGAACCGGCAGCAGGCACAACCCTTCAGGACCTTGCTCTGATACCAAATGAAACGACCCAAACTATAAGAATTTTTTTTTTTGCAAACTCAAAAC
This sequence comes from Dorcoceras hygrometricum, assembly GCA_001598015.1. Taxonomy (NCBI): domain Eukaryota; kingdom Viridiplantae; phylum Streptophyta; class Magnoliopsida; order Lamiales; family Gesneriaceae; genus Dorcoceras; species Dorcoceras hygrometricum. The sequence goes on along the minus strand of KQ988439.1, from coordinate 87,723 downwards.
ATAATGTCACATTGTGATAAAATAATAATTAACTCAACAATGATTTTCAAAATTTAACTTCGCAAAGAATTTATTTCAAAAACAATAAAACATTCCTCAAATTTCCAATAAAAATCTCATAAAAGTCTTTTGCGGAAGCTATAGGTCTCGGGAGTGCGCTGCCTAGGTCCTGGGCTCCTCAAACGTCGTCGCCTCAAACCTCAACATCACTCTCACCTGCACACAATCAGATCTAGTGAGCCTAATGGCTCAGCAAGATCAAACCTTTATAACAAGTACTAAATATACATCCACATGCATCGAAAATAGCGATACTAAAATACTTTTCTAAACTTCAACATCGGAACTTTAAAAGAAATTTAAACTTTAAACTTTAACTTAATACCTCATCGTCAAAATGCTTTAAATAAGCTTTAACCTCAAATCCTAAAAATAACATCATGGCATGTAAATAATGTAAATCCTCAAAAATAACATTTTAGGTGAAGTTTGCTCATTGATGCGACCCATCTGTTCGCTTGATCAAGCTATAAATCATAGTACTAGGCTGGAATAGCTCTACGGACCTCATGCGCCGTAGTCACTATCCCCCTCTAATATGGCTTTATGGACCTCATGCGCCGTAGTCACCATATTCCTCTACATCTTGGTCACAACAACACATTCCTCAAAGCAATTTTTCTTCTTTTCATTTAAAACATCAAACATCAAATATCATGCCATAAATCATCATAAAACTCATCATTTCATTTTAAAAAGCTTGCTGCCCGTAAACATGCCTGCGATGCATTTGAAAATAAATAAGGTTTTAGCCAAGATCGATCGGGATCGTCCTAAGCTTCTCGACGGGATACTCGGACACCCAAAGGTCTCGACGAGTCACCGGACAAGCCCAAAACTCACCACAACCAACCCGAGCCTAGGAATATAATTTTACACATCTTAAACACGTTTACAGGCCATAAAAATTCTGTTCGGATGCCTTCAGGGTGATGCCATAACCTCTAAAATTTCAGCGCTACAAGCTGCCTCTTGTTGGATTCTATACGTACCCGTACGCCTTCTAACTTAAATACCTCAACTCCCAGCCCATGAACTCAAATTAGAATCTATCCTTAAATGGTTTAGGATATCTAAAAGAGGAAACAAGGTACTAGAAATCGCAAATCGCATCAAGGCGCACAACATAACCCTACTTCATCCTAGCCTCACCTCCTCTCATCCAAAGGGATTGTCCGCACATTGCCCCTCCCTCACGACTCCACCTCCTCTCCAACCCAACAAGCTCACGGTCAGACCCCTTAGGGACCCTCTAAGACACATCCCAAGCCCTGGACCAGCCCTCCTAGTGACTTAAGCCCATACTACTCGACACAAGTCCCCCGCTCACAACCCTTCGGCTATGGCGCTCCGCGTGGCTTCCCACGACTACAACAACGACCAGCCTTGTCCGACCGTTTGGGCAGTCTTGATACCGACCTCACCCACTCCTATAGACCCCTCCGAGGACTCTACCACGTCCCTGTTCAGACCAGCAAGACAGACCTCTTCGTAACAGCACCCAAAAGAACCAAAGCACCCTACCCGGCAGCAACATGCAACCGAGACCTCACACCACTCAACCCGGCGACCAGCCCTTATTCCCAACATGATAAACCTTCCAAAACCAACCTAAAATCATTATGAACAATTCCTAAAGGCAGCAGCATACCCTTGTACGTCCAGCAACATATAAGAATCAAATTTGGTCAAGAAACACCAAGATGTGACATATAGCACCATAGAATCGAGCCATGCCTTAAAGAAAAAGAATTTTTAACCAATTTCCATGCATATATACATCAAATAATGCATATAAAATCTGATTGCGGCAGAAAAGAAGATTTAAAACTTGCCTTTGATGTAGAAAATTTGCGAATACACGTTACCGGATCGTCGGGGAGGAGAAACGGGGAAACGATCTACACCAAGCCTCTAGCTTCCCTCAAGGTTTTGGTTGGGTTTTGGAGCAATAAATTAGGCTGATATGGGGTGTGGGAGTGATGGAGGCGTGTGAGTGACCCCTCTAAGGGTTTGTGGGAGTTAATTAGGCTTAGTGCAAATTAAGCTCACTAACCTTGAATTTAATTACCCAAATTTCCAAGCCCATCAAGACTTATTATGCACACTAATTTCATTCATATTATGTCTGAAAAATGAGTAAAAATTTAATTTGGTACAAAAAGATAATTTAAAGCTTACCCGCTCTTTTGTTCGAAAAATCGTTTTTGAGGAAAATAGCGCTCAAAAATAACTTTTTTTTGTCCAACCGAAAGGCAAATTTTTAACTTTATCATTAAACAAATATTTTGTCTCCCAAAATCTTTAACATAAATAATGGAATACTTTAAAGTCACCTATATAGTCCCAGATCTCCCTTCCGCGACTCGGTAGTGAATATCCACCTGAAATCACAAAACTTCAAGAAACACATTTAAATCACAAAATTAAAATATCATTAATATTTTAAAACCACTATTAGAATTTAAACCATTTATCTTATGCATGTGGTTTGCGTGATCGGATATCGGACGCTACAACAACGGCTACACATTTGTGTCCAACGGATAGAACTGTACAAAAAGCTATATGATGGTCCCGGAAATAGGATCACTAAGCAAATAGGAGTTCAGAAAGGGGGGGAGGGGGTTGAATGAACTCCTTCGATTTTTCTATTTCAAAGTTCTTTTAAAAGGTTTGGATCTCAGTTTTAAGCAAACTTTTCAGCCAACAAAATATGTGCGGAAATAGGCCGATTGGTTTGTGAACAATGAACAATGCGTAAACACAAAATAAATGCGTAAGATTGAGTCGAGAGTTTGTTTCTGGAAGTTCGGATATCAATATCCTACGTCTCCCCTTCTTCCTCCTCGGAAGGTAGCACTAAAAGACTTTGATGCGTGTAGCCTTTCTACTAACACCCGCTCCCGTAACCCGCAGCTACGAGAACTCCTAGCGCTTTACAATACTTCACGCAGACTTCGCTGCTGATTTTTACAATGTTTTGAACGTTTTACGAACTTATTTGGATAGACAGTTCGGTACAGACTCTATCAAATATATCAATGAAAACACGAAACTAGAGACTGTAAATATCTTCTGGTATCAACAATGAACAACCAGAAGATTGACTCGAATGTTTTTCTAATGAAGATCAAACGATAAGTTCTTCGAGTCTGAGCTTTTTGAAATATCAACGAAGTGAAAGCTCTGTATGAATTTTGGAAGCGTTATAGCAAAGATAATAAGCGAAGTATATCTTCTTCAACACCGCTGCTGATATTTATAGTCTTCGATTGCAACGGTAACATTAACTCTCCAAAGGAAAATAAATCCCGTTTGAATTACTGCCAAAATAGTACACCGTAAATCCTGCTCCACTGCAAGGTCAAACGCTCATCCACAGAGCCAATTTGTCTTCTTTCCATTTTTGTGCAAGCATAGAGAAACGGCCACTGTACACTGTACTATTCACCCAAAATAGTACCTATCTTGTTTCCTTCATTCCAGGCAACTGTACGATCCAACAAATCTTTTCCTTAAGAGCAAACGATCGTATTTCAAATACTTAGAGCTTGCGCCTGAAATTACTTTGGAAATCAGCACTTACATCCATCATCGTAGACAAGAACTTCGACTGGAAAAACGCTTGGAAGAATTCATCTGCTGATATGCATATGCGTTTTTCCATCTGCTGATTCCTTTAGCAATAAAACGATGTCGTGTCAACTTAATCAAGTGACGCCGTTTTGTTATCTTGAAATACATCTGCTGGATAACATCAAGTAGTGCATCTGCTGGTTTGTCTAAGGAACGCTTCTGCTGAGATGATCAAAACGCTGTCGTTCCAACTTATTCACGCGACATCGTTTTGCAATCGCCAACTCCAAATACCAACTGCTGGTAGAAGCTCTCTGCTGATCCATTCCACTGTAGCTTCTGCTGAATGATGACGTCACTGCTGATGTCATCTATACTTAACGCTCCAGCTGATCTTCTTCGTTCCAGCTCTAGCTCCAGCTTGCGATTCTTCGTAGCTTCTTGCTTCTTGAATGGTGACTGTCAATAGATTCATCAACAGTACTTATAATCGCTACTGCTAACAGATTCGTCAACAGTAATTTGCGCGTCTTCTTCTTCGATAGATCTCTTCAGCAGACTTCTCAATACATGTACCAGTTGGTTCATCTTTTCTCTTTAGCACTTGCAGATGGTTCATCGTTTCAGCTGGTTCATCATGCTCCAGCTGATTTCTTGGCCTCCGCCTGAATACGAACAGCTGATTCAACTTTGGACGTCTCCATTGCTAATTCAACTGCCGACTCCATGAACACCAAACCATCTGCTGATCGTTTATGTCGAGAACCACCTACTGGACAGATATAGCTGCTGCTGATCGTCTTCTTCGTTCCTAAAACCTGTACGCTTAAGTGGAATTGTTAGAATCACAATAACAGGTTTTGTGTAATTCAAAACTTAATCAGGATCTGTTACAAACAGATCCAACAATCTCTCCCTTTTTGATTTACACAAAACCTTAAATCAACAATGCGTGTTCTAACAATTCTCTCCCTTTTTGTGAGAATCAAAAAGAGAGTGAACTGCTGGTCTTCCCAAATTTAAAACGAAAGCTCTCCCTACACTGTTACAACAAAAGCAATGTAACAGCAGGAGTTTTAAATTTTGAAAAACAAAACAACTTTGGGAATCACCGTATGCAACAGTATATGATTTTCAAAAGCGAAACTGATGCATAACTCAAAATTATAAACGACAGTGACGCCACTCTCCCTGTCTTTTATAACATGAGCTCAAAACAATTTTAAAAACAAAATTTTGCATCAGCTGAAAATCCGCAAGAACAGAACATTTAAACACATCAGAGCATACAAATATTTCAAATAACACGTGCTACTGAGTTGCTTAAATATATGAAGAACCAGTACAGAGAACAGCTAAGATTTTTCATTCTTCTATCTCGCCCCATGTGCTTGTCACTGAGCCTCGCTCCAAGTGATCTTACAGCACAACGAAAATAGAAGCTTGGCATCTGCCCGAGACTCGCGCATCCCGACAGTTCATCAAGCGAGAAACCGGTTCTACATTAAAACACATCTGGCCTTCACAAAATAAGTTTCTCAAAACATTTAAAACATTAAAATCATAGCACATGTGTTTTAAAATTAGTGCTCGTTCAAGAACAAACTGCTCTGATACCACTTGATGGTCCACTAGTAATTAGGATCACTAAGAGATCAGCGGCCGCGCGTTTGTTAAAAGCCTTTAAAGATTTTTCGCGCTGCTGATACAAACTGGAGGTGCAATACCTCGTTGTTCTTGAACATTAAAGATAAACAGAGCACCGGAGACAGATCTGGTATGATTTAAAAATCATGCGGAAAATACCAGAACTGAATCCTATATTTTAAAACAACTCAAACAGATTTATGTACAACATAAATCTGTTCGAGGCTTGTGTGCTTGTGTGCTGCTGAAATGCGATGCTAAGTGCTGAATTCGGTTTATGCGTATGCTAAAATATAAGCAACTGCTGAACTGTAAACGTGTATGCGTACTAAGTAAATATGCAATACTGAATGCTTTAAGAACACGATACTCAGCAGGTTTGTTTATGGAAGTTCGGATATCAATATCCTACATCTCCCCTTCTTCCACCTCGGAAGGCTCCACTAGAAGATTTGATCTTACAACAGCGTGTACAGACCCAATCCCACAACCAGCAGCTATGAGAACTCCTAGACTCCATAATTGCACAACAGCCTCAACTGTGTGACTGACTACATACACAAGAGTTTTACGTCTTCATGCTTGGACGGGAACTGTAAACATATTTCGAGATTCATTCACAAATAGATGTGAATGAATCCGGGTGTGTGAGATTGATACATTTAAGGTCTCATCTCTCTGTTTTTCTCACACACGAGGGACAAGCTCTAACAAGCTAATCTAGACTCAGCAATCGACTCTCGTGAAAAGCTCTTCTCTAATGGCGGTCGATTGCTTCGTCTATCTCTTAATTTTTCCCTCTGTTGGTGCACTGTATATTCAATATATTTTACCACAGTATGTAGATGCACCAACGTCGTCTCTCAACTGGACGAACACGCACCAGACTACTTCTTCAATTGGCGTTGCCTCGAATATATAGCCTCTGTAGAATTTCTTCCCGTTGGATAGCTTCCAAAACTGTTCAGCGCTTCAACTGGCTAATTTGACTTCTTTCTATTTCAGTGCAACGCTCCTCTGTAAAGTATCAACAGGAGAACAATACTTGTGTCCTTTTCTTTTGCAGGCTTCTTGTCGCTTTCGCCATTTGAATTGAGCTCAGCAGTTGACATCCAGCTTTGATAATTCTTCGTAAGTTGTCAACTGCTTCGCTGCTGATTCATTCTTCGACTGCTGCGCTTTGCTTCTTCAACGATTCTTTGTGGCTGGATTTCTTGCGACTGGACACTGTAGCTCGCGACTGAATATATATAGCAACAGCTGATTCAAATAAGCTCTCGACTGGATGCTGCTGTTGCTTGCGTCTGGAATTCATGTCGACTGGATGCAAAGCTTGCGACTGGTAAATCTTTGCGTTGCGACTGCTGAATAATCAACACAAAGTCTTCCTGCTGAATCTTTATCGCAAGAGCAAAACGCTGTCGTATCAACTTATGTAAACGACATCGTTTTGCTATCGCTATCTCCAAATAGCATCTGCTTAATGAACAGTAGCTTGCGACTGAATATCTCCTCTACGACGTCGCTTCTTCTCTCGCGTCTGGATGCAAGCTACCTGCTGATTCTTGCGACTGGTCTCTCAAACCATCTGCTGAATATGATGACGTCAACTATGACGTCATCAACGCTAATCCATCTGCTGATCTATCAACACGACGTCGCTTCATCTTGCTTCTCTTCATCTGCTAATCTTTATTGCAAATGCAAAACGCTGTCGTTCCAACTTATTCACGCGACATCGTTTTGCAATCGCAAACTCCAAATACCAACTGCTGGTAGAAGCTCTCTGCTGATCCATTCCACTGTAGCTTCTGCTGAATGATGACGTCACTGCTGATGTCATCTATACTTAACGTAGCTTCTTGCTTCTTGAATGGCAACTGTCAATAGATTCATCAACAGTACTTATAATCGCTACTGCTAACAGATTCGTCAACAGTAATTTGCGCGTCTTCTTCTTCGATAGATCTCTTCAGTAGACTTCTCAATACATGTACCAGTTGGTTCATCTTTTCTCTTTAGCACTTGCAGCTGGTTCATCGTTTCAGCTGGTTCATCATGCTCCAGCTGATTTCTTGGCCTCCGCCTGAATACGAACAGGTGATTCAACTCTGGAAGTCTCCATTGCTAATTCAACTGCCGACTCCATGAACACCAAACCATCTGCTGATCGTTTATGTCGTGAACCACCTGCTGGACAGATATAGCTGCTGCTGATCGTCTTCTTCATTCCTAAAACCTATACGCTTAAGTGGAATTGTTAGAATCACAATAACAGGTTTTGTGTAATTCAAAACTTAATCAGGATCTGTTACAAACAGATCCAACACTATATCAAGAGAAGAAGCTGGCAGCAGTGAAAGGGGGTGCACAAGAGCAGAATGAAAACAAAACAGTGAGAGATGCACAACAAAACCAGGGAAGAAAATGAGTTATCATCTTTGAAGAAGCACTTCCTAGAGTGTGAGAATTCATTTGAGAGAGAACTTACACTGTAATTTATCACACACAGATTCACTCACATATAATAGCAGTGAGCTTAACAGAATAGTTGAGTGAATCATAAACACCAAATCATTGTAGTCTTTGGATAGAGACGTTAAACAAGTCCTTGTAGCCTTTCTAACAGAGGCGTAAAAGAAGTGAGTTAGACACACGCAGCTTGCGGGCTGGTGTGCAGTGGTGACATATAATAGCAGTGAGCTTAACAGAATAGTTGAGTGAATCATAAACACCAAATCATTGTAGTCTTTGGATAGAGACGTTAAACAAGTCCTTGTAGCCTTTCTAACAGAGGCGTAAAAGAAGTGAGTTAGACACACGCAGCTTGCGGGCTGGTGTGCAGTGGTGTTGCTAGGAGTTCTTGCGGCTGCAGGTCGTATGAGTGGGTTGCAGCGAGGGTCGTTGTAATCAAAGTCTTCTAGTGGATCCTTCCTGTTGCGAAACAAGGGGGATATAGGAGATTGAGCTCCGAACTTCCATAAACAAATCACAGCGTACTTTCTTTATTGCTTACTGCATTTACATTCTGCATACATGAGTTTAAAATTTTTTATTTAACTTTCAATTTACAGAGGGTAGTTCAGGTTTATTTTCGCATGATTTTTATCATACCTGATCCATCTCTCGGTGCTCAAAACCTTTCAAGAACACTGAGCTATTGCAGCTTAAGATTTATATAACCAGATCACATGTTCGTTCATTAAGCTGGTTAGAACGACCAGCTAGAACCAGGCTCTTGCACTGTGCTGGTTTAGCACCGAGCTGGTTCTACATAAACGCGATCCGGTTTGAGTTGCGTGCTGATTTTTCAACTCTGATCTTAAAATGCACGTAACTTACGGGGTTGATGTCAAGGCTGCGTGAGAGCCAACGTGAGTTGTGGCAGAGCTCACGAACCACCCCCGAAAATCGATCCTAACAAGTGGCATCAGAGCAGGTGGTTCTTGAAAGAGCATTTTAAATTTAAAATTTCTAACTTCTTTTTAAAATGTCTTCAGCTCTGATAGTCTCTCTGTGCTACAAAATCGTTTTAAGTGTTTTCAAAACCTCATTTTATAAAGATAGGGGAGTAATGTTTATTGAATTTCAGAGCAGTTTCTCGAAAGGAAACTGCAGCAATATCTGCTCCGACGAGCTAACAGATTGCGCGAGATCTGTGGACGCCAAGATCTCTAGGTTTGGCGAGGCAAAAACTTAGGGAAAAATGGAAGAGATTCTGTAGATTGAATTCTCTATTACTCCTCTGGTCTAAATATATGAGATTTTTCAGTAGCACAGATTCTGTTTTTCAAATCTCTCATACATGCATTGGATTTCAACAAACTGCCTCCCTAAAATATTTTATTTTCGAAAAATAAAATCCCCGTGCTGGTAAGGGGGAGTTTTGTTTTAAATATTAAGAGAAAGGACAAGATTTACAAACCTTTTTTATTCCCACAAAAAGGGGGAGAAATATTTTTAAATCATTATTTCGTGCATATGTTTATTCTGGTTTTGTGTAAATCAAAAAGGGGAAGATTGTTGGATCTGTGTTTACAGATCAGAATCTTAATTTTGATTAACACAAAACCTGCTATTATTTTTCTTACGGTTTAACTTAAGTGCGCAGGTTGAGCTGAAACAAACAGACGCGTTTTCGGAAGCCTAAACGAAGGAATTTGGCTAAAAAACACCTCAATCACGGCGTAGTTGTGAGTCTTACTCGTTGGGCCGTTTCGTAGGGGGTAGCACCGGTCTCATGCAAAAATACCCAGCCAGATTATAAAGCCTGCTCAGCAGCAAGCTGGAATAAAGCATTGTATCAGATCAGCTGCGTGAAGAAGATGAGAGCAGTTAGAAAAGAAGAGAGCTGATAGAGAAGATCTTAATGCAGATTGAGGACATCCAAGCTGGTACAGTGAGGGGACGTCCGAGCTGGATCAACAAAGGAAGATTAGCAAGGTAATCCAAAGCTGGTACAATGAGGGGACGTCCAAGCTGGTTCAGCAGAGGAGATCCAAGTTGATCAAGTTTTTCTGTTCTGCGTAGAATAAGAGCTGAGTTACGAAGAGCAGAATAAGCTTAGAGCAGTTGTGGTCAAGAGCAGCTCAGAACTAAAAGCAGATAAGAAGTGAACAAAACCAGCTGGGACAAACCATCTCGGTGACCAGCTTGGAGCAACCAGCTCAGACGGACAAAGAAGTTTGAACAAAAATACATGTGAAGATTGAATTAACGTTGTTCAAATTGATTTGCTGCGTATTGTTCACATCAGAAACAGATTCGCAGAGCTCAATTTCAGCAAAGGCTGCGGCGAATTAAATGAAGAGAGCTCAGAGTCAACAAAGCATGCGATTGCATTGCAAAAGGACACAAGGTACAACACTGTCAGAACTTTACAGAAGCCTTTACAACAGCTACACATTTGTGTCCAACGGATAGAATTGCACAAAAGGCTATATCAAGAGAATAAGCTGGCCGCAGTGAAAGGGGGTGCACAAGAGCATAATGAAAACAAAATAGTGAGAGATGCACAACAAAAACACGGAAGAAAATGAGTTATTAGCTTTGAAGAAGCACTTCCCAGTGTGTGAGAATACATTTGAGAGAGAACTTATACTGTAATTTCTCACACATAGATTCACTCACATATAAGAGCAGTGAGCTTAACAGAATAGTTGAGTCAACACCAAATCATTGTAGTCTTTGGACAGAGACGTTAAACAAGTCCTTGTAGCCTTTCCCACAGAGGCGTAAAAGAATTGAGTTAGACACACGCAGCTTGCGGGCTGGTGTTCAGTGGTGTTGCTAGGAGTTCTTGCGGCCGCGGGTCTTAGGAGTGGGTTGAAGCGAGGGTTGTTGTAATCAAAGTCTTCTAGTGTATCCTTCCCGTTGCGAAAGAAGGGGAGATGTAGGAGATTGAGCTCCGAACTTCCATAAACAAATCGCAGCGTACTTTCTTTACTTCTTACTGCATTTACATTCTGCAAACATGAGTTTAAAACTGTTTATTTAACTTTCAATTTACAGAGGGCAGTTCAGGTTTATTTCCGCATGATTTTTATCATACCTGATCCATCTCTCAGTGCTCAAAACCTTTCAAGAACACTGAGCTATTACAGGTCAAGATTTATATAACCAGATCGCACGTTCGTTCATTGAGCTGGTTAGAACGACCAACTAGAACTAGGCTCTTGCACTGAGCTGGTTTAGCACCGAGCTGGTTCTACATAAACGCGATCCGGTTTGAGTTGCGTGCTGGTTTTTCAACTCTGATCTTAAAATGCACGTAACCTTTGGGGTTAATGTCAAGGCTGCGTGAGAGCCAACGTGAGTTGTGGCAGAGCTCACGAACAACCCCCGAAAATCAATCTTAACATATTGACATCGAGGCGGATGTCTGGTCGTAGTCCATCAATAAACTGCCACAGCTTCTCGCTCTCCACATTCGCGATCGAGGGCACGAAGTGACACCCCCGCTCGAACTGCCGCACGTACTCAGCAACAGACTTGTCTCCCTGGCGGAGACTCACAAACTCCCTGATAAGCTGGCTCTGGGCGTCAGCAGTGAAATACTTCTCAAAGAAGATAACCTTGAATCTTTCCCAAGTCGAGCTCTCCAGAATCTGACCAACCACCGCGCTATCCCACCAAAGAGAGGCATCTCCCTTCATCATGAAAATAACACAACCGACCTTGTCAGCGTCCGGGAGACCCATATAAGCCAAGATGGTCTCCAAAGATCGGATCCACTCCACAGGAACAAGTGGATCAGTAGTCCCTGAAAACTCCTTGGGTCCTGCTTGCGGAACCTCTCGGCAACGTCCTCCTCATGCGACTTCTTGGGTCGTTACGACTATCTCTCCAATATCCTGGTGATCCCGGCTAGCATATCCACACTAACCCTCTCGTACGGTGTCAACTGAGGAGATGCGGCAGGAGGAGGAGGCGTAGCATCATCCTGCTGGGTCTTGTCGCGTCTGGGAGGCATACTGGTACACCAAAAACCATATCCCGTAAATCTAAGTGCATGAATAAGCGTCTAACTATAAAACTCCTAAAGTAAAATAAATGCTGAAAATAGAGCATGCATCATGTGAAAATAAACATGCATCATAAAACACTAAAAGTTACAGAATGGCAGTGCAACTTCCGAGCTCCACGCAGTAGGCTAGTACCCCACCAGAACCATCGCTCTGATACCAACTGAAACGAACCAGACTCTAGAAATATTTTTTTGTAAAACCATGTGCGGAATAATCAATCTCTAAAAGTATGGCTCGTTCCCCTAAAAACATTTCTAAACATCCTTTAAAACATAAATAAATGAAAATCTTAAAACATCATTCATCAATGCTGTTTAAAATCAGAGTACGTAAAAGTTGCGGAAACTGAACATGCTAAACAAAATATCTGAAATGTATCATGACATGAATAAATACGTCAGAGTGGCCACGGGGTACAGCTGCAGTGGCCGCTCAGAGGTCCTCACCGCCAGTAGGAAAAAACTCAACAGCAGTCTCACCTGCTGTGAGACCTGGAATTATTAATTACGGTTTATTGTTGTAATTGATCGGTTTTTTAGAGATTTTATGGTTTAGAATCTCTGTTTCGATGTAGAGTTGTAGTTTTTGGGTCTATTTCCCTCCTTAGAACAATTCTGGAGATTTTCGTAATTTTGGGTTTAGAGTTATCTGCTGGTAGCAGATTTGATGACGTCATGCTATATGTTGGCATCGAAGTCGCTGACGTAAGCCTTGCTGTTGGTTGTTTAGCGCGTTTTGTATCGCGGGGGATTGATACGCTGTCGTATTGAGGTTGGCAAGGTCTGTCAGCAGGTGGTGTTGTAGCGTAACGTTGTGCGAGATCTGGCGACAGCAACGCTTATGTGGATTTCAGTAGGAGCACACTATAGGATTTCGAAACGGTGACGTTTTGGGAAGCAACGACTGATTTATATCTGTCAGCAGATAGTTCCTGTAGCGGGTATAAGACGTCGTTGTTTGGGTTAGTGGAGGCGACGTCGTTTTGAGGACCCAGTCGTTGGTTTGTTTTGGTTGTAGCGCCCAACTGCTGGAAGATACGATGACGTATCCTATGCGACGCCGTTTCATTTAGTTGAAACGCTGCGTTTTGATTTTTACGATCGGTACCAGCAAGAGGAAGCGTCGCGTGTTATATCTTGCGACTGGATGACCAGCTGATGGCAGATATGCTGACGTGCGCTATGAGACGTTGTTTGGGTTAGTCGCTGCGACACCGTTTTGATTTGTATTAGAGGGCCCTTGCTATCGTTGCTGCTGGCAGCAGCAGGTTATTTGTTGAGGAGAATGCGTCGACTGATTTTGTCGGTGGATTGTTTTTAAGAATTCAGCAGTTGTGGGAATTATATAAGGAAGACTTGGTCTTCGAATTGTGATACCAGTTCCCATACTTAGCAATAATTCTTATCTTCGTTCTCTGTTTTCCAAACCCTCGACTACTATTCACCGTGAGCTTTTCCGGTAGATTCCCATCGATTCCGGCCACCATTTTTCACATTCGAGGTAGCATTGGACTCCTCTTGGAAAGCTCTTTCATCTTGTACCCATTTTGGAAGCTATAGTTGGCTGGATTGAAAGCTCGAAACTGCTGTTTCCTTTCGTGCGTTTCGTAGTTGCAGGTAGCTTTCGTTCTAACTTTGAAATCTTGTTCCCAGCCTTAGATTAAGCTTCCTGTTGAGTTTTTTGGGTAGGGTTGAAGGCTGAATTGTGTATAAATTTCCAACCGTGAATTATAGTTGTTGGCCGTGAGATTGGTTGCAATTCCCTGAAATCTGTGTGCCGTGTATTTTGACAGATTTGTGCAGGCCGTGACTTGCTACGTTCTTTGAGGAAATTAAGGTACGGGTTGAGCTTGTAAATGCAGCGTAGGCATGGCTTGGATAAAATGGTAGTTGCTGGTTTGTTGGCTGCTGTGTGTTGATGCTTTGTGAGGCATTGTTTTATGAGATAGCTGTGTTTATTGTGTTGTGCATTGGTTGTTGCGCATATGATTATGCTTGTTATTGTCCAGCATGTTGCATACACATATTAGCATCTCATTTCAGCTTTTGCAGCCATTGCTTCGTTGTTCTTGCTCTGTTTCTTACCAGGATGCGAGGGCGAGCGGTAATACCGCACTCTTATCTCCCTGCTGGGTTATGTTAGCCCATATGCGCCGAGTGGTTAACTACCACAGTTCATAGGTTGAGCAACCGTAGGTCGAGTTGTTTGTTGCATCTGGTATTCGGGTGTTGTGTCCCGGCGAGTGGCTCATTACCACACTTGGAACACACCCAGTGGCCATCGTTGTTGCAGATTCAGTTGAGCTGTGCATTGAGTTCCTTGACTTCCTTTTCGGTTGGAGTCATTTGTTGTTGTTCAGAATCCCATGCATAGCATCTGCATTTTATTCTTGCTGTTTACTGCTGATTTATAGTTGCTCTCCGTACTGGGGTTTGACCCCATGTCCCTCTGGGGATTGGTTTGTTTGTTGCCTGTTGTGTTGTCAAAGTCATACAGCTGGTCGAGGAGGTAACCCAGCTGGCGGTGCCCCAGGGGGTGGGTGAGTGTCCCAGTAGCGTATAGTATATATATATATATGTATCAGTCTAGTAGCCGGGGAGATGCCCTGTGCTTCGTTGTTGTATTCAGATTGATGCTATACCTGCTGTTGTTGGTTTTGTAAACTGGGAACTTATTTTGAGTATTGTTCTATTTTAAATTATATGTTTTAAACCGTCGGGCCTAAAAGCAAAAATTTTACCCACTTTTTGTTTAGCTTCCGCATGTGTTTGGGTTTTTACTCTGTTGTGAGCACGAGGCCTGACATTTTTGGTATCAGAGCTTAAGCTGGGATAAGCTCAATTTCTTTGATCACACTTGAGTCTAGGAACAGTGTTGTGTGTTGCATGTGCTTGACTTATGTGACTTACGTGCTGCATATGTATGTTATATGCTTTCTATGCTGTATCTGTTTCGTTTTTCCTTATCCTGTTGAGTGTATTTTAGATGCGCCTAGACGTCGTGGTAGAGGTAGGGGGCAGTTCCAGGAGTCAGGAGGTTAGAACGAGGATCAGTATAGTGCTCCTAGTCATACTCAAGGGAGTAGCGATGAAGGGGAAGCTGAGGCTCCGTCGGCTCCGGTGGAGAGAATGGATGTTGTTATAGCTCGTTTTCAGAGGATGAACCCTCCTGTCTTTAATGGCGACGAGTCGAGTGAGGACGCTGATTCGTGGCTCCATAACGTCATTCACCTTTTTGATAGGGCTCAGTATGACGATGAACTCCGGTTGAGGTTAGTGAACTTGTTGTTGAGGAAGGCCGCAGAGCGCTGGTGGCGAGGCGCGTCTAGTACCTTAGTACCTTAGTGGAGACTGGAGTTGGTATCATTTGGGATAGTTTCTGTGAGACCTTCAGGCAGGAGTATATCCTCGATTCGTATGTGGCTGCCCGTGAGCGGGAGTTTGAGTTTTTGGAGCAGGGCTCGATGACTGTGCACGAGTATGCTCACAAGTTTTCTGTGTTGTTGGCTTATGTTCCGCATGTTTCAGGCCGGGAGAGGGCCAAGAGTACCAGATTCGTGGAGGGCTTGAATGAAGAGTTGTACCAGAGTGTCTTGACGAGCAAGCCCAAGTCGTATGCTGAGGCCGTTGATAGTGCTATCAACATTGAGGAGCGCATGAGGAGCCGTCGTACTGTACCAGAGTGTCTTGACGAGCAAGCCCAAGTCGTATGCTGAGGCCGTTGATAGTGCTATCAACATTGAGGAGCGCATGAGGAGCCGTCGTACGTGTAGAGCGCAGGTAGCGCAGGCTTTGCAGGGTGGTAGACCTGTTGGTCAGGGAGCTCAGTCGTCTCAGAGTTCTCAGTCCGCTCATTATCCCCAGCAGCATCAGCAGGTGGCTCAGCAGTCAGGCCGCCAGAGGTTTCGACCCCGCGGTCAGCAATTCAAGAAAAAGTCTGGTTCAGGGTCTTCCGGTTCAGGCAGTTCTAGTAGCAGTGGATCTCGGACTGAGTTTTGTGGCTTTTGCGGTGGAAATCATCCTTCCACGCAGTGTGTAGGTATGCAGGGCTCCTGCAACCTTTGTGGTCAGTAGGGGCATTTTGCGAGAGTGTGTCCGTCATCTGGATCACAGCAGACCGTTGCCCAGCCTCAGGGTCATGGAGGTCAGTCTAGGGGCCGTTCTCAGCAGTTTCAGCAACCCCGTTTGGGTGAGACTCCATTTAGACCATTTCAGCAGCCTGGCCCTTCGCGCTTTGGGCAGTCGTCTCAGCATTTCTTCCCAGGACCCAGCATGCTCAGGTTAACTCCATCACGAGGGAGCAGGCCGAGGAGACACTGAGCCGAGTGATTGGAGGTACTTGACTTGTCTTTGACTTTCCTGCTCGTGTGTTGTTTGACACAGGTGCATCGCATTCGTTTATTTCTGATTCGTTTGTTGTTGAGCATGGTCTTTGTACCGTCCCTTTGCGCGATGCTGTTTCTCTTTCTATCCCTGGTGGTATGAGCCTGTTCTCCCAGGAGCTTTTGTGGAATGGTGTGCTGCGGTTTGGTGAGCATGTTTTGTTAGCGAACTTGATCCGTTTGATGCTTTGGGATTTCGATTGCATAGTTGGAATGGATGAGCTGTCCAACTATAGGGCCTCCGTGGACTGCTTCCATGGGATTGTGCGCTTTAGGCCTTTGTCTGGCGAGAAGTGGGACTTATACGGCCAAGATTCGGGATCGAAGATTCCGTTGGTTTCCACGATGGTGATGTTTAGTTTGTTGTCTTTGGGAAATGCTGACTTTATGATCTATGCACTTATACGGCCAAGATTCGGGATCGAAGATTCCGTTGGTTTCCACGATGGTGATGTTTAGTTTGTTGTCTTTGGGAAATGCTGACTTTATGATCTATGCTTTGGATGCGTCTTCTTCTTCCAGTGTTCAGCTAAGTGACGTCCCCGTGGTGCGACACTTTCCCGACGTGTTTCCGGAGGAGATTCCTGGTTTTCCTCCGAAGTGGGAGATCAACTTCAGCATAGAGTTGGTGACTGGCACAGCTCCGATTTCGCGTGCTCCTTATCGTCTGGCGCCTGCGGAGTTGAGAGAACTCAAGGTGAAGTTAGATGATTTGCTGGAGAAAGGTTTTATTCGCCCTAGTATGTCACCGTGGGGAGCGCCCATCTTATTTGTGAAAAAGAAGGATTGTTCAATGCGGATGTGGAATGATTTTTTCCAGTTGAATAAAGCCACTGTCAAGAATAAGTACCCGTTGCCGAGAATCGATGATCTGTTTGATCAATTGCAGGGTTTTGTGGTGTATTCTAAAATTGATCTTCGTTTCGGGTACCATCAGCTCAGAGTGAGGGAACAAGATGTCGCGAAGACTGCGTTTCGTACGAGGTACGGACATTTTGAGTTTTTGGTGATGCCGTTTGGGTTGACCAACGCGCCTGAAGTCTTTATGGATCTGATGAACCTGGTTTTTAGAGAGTTCATAGACCAGTTTGTGATTGTTTTTATTGACGACATCTTGGTTTACTCGAAGACTCCGAGGGAGCACAAGGAGCACTTGGAAATGGTTCTTCAGAGGTTGAGAGAGCAGCAGTTGTATGCGAAGTTTTCCAAGTGCGAATTTTGGTTAGATAGCGTGGTATTTCTGGGTCATGTCATTTCAGCGGATGGCATTTATGTGGATCCCAGTAAAGTACATGCTGTTTTGAACTGGGAGCGACCGAGAAATGTGTCTGAGATTCACAGTTTCTTAGGTCTGGCTGGCTATTATCGTAGCTTCATTGAGGGATTCTCTAGTATAGCGAAGCCGATGACCCAATTGACCCAGAAGGATAGGCGGTTTGTTTGGACTGAGCAGTGTGAGAATGCGTTTCAGCTGCTTAAGGAAAAGTTGACTACTGCGCCTGTGATGGCTCTGCCGTCCGGTTCAGGTGGTTTCGTTGTTTGTTCTGACGCTTCGCTTAATGGATTGGGTTGTGTGTTGATGCAGAATGGTAGAGTCATTGCGTATGCCTCGCGGAAATTGAAACCGCACGAGACTCGTTACCTAGTTCATGATTTGGAGTTAGCAGTGGTGGTCTTTGCGTTAAAGATCTGGCGTCACTACCTGTATGGCGAGAAGTTTGTGCTGTACTCCGACTACAAAACTTTGCATTACTTGTTTTCGCAGCCTGACTTGAACATGAGACAGCGCGGGTGGATGGAGTTGTTAAATGACTTTGACTGTGAGATTAAATACCAGCCTGGGAAGTCGAACGTAGTGGCTGATGTTTTGAGCAAGAAGGCTAGTGAGATGCTTGCCTCGTTGTACATCTCCAAGGACCAAGAGCATCTTAACACTACGGGTTGGAGATTTTACCCGGCTGAGGATTGTGTGATGGTTTCATAGTTCCAAGTGGAACCGCATATTGTTTCCAACATTCGAGCAGCTCAGAGGACCGATCCGTCTATCCACGAGTTGAAGATGAAAGTCAGGGCTGGAGAACTTGAGGACTATTCTGTCTCGTCCGATGGTTGTTTGCGTTTCCGGGGCATATTGGTTGTGCCCAATTTGATCGATTTGAATGAGGAGATCCTTCGTGAGGTGCATTGCAGCAGACATAGTGTTCATCCTGGTGCACGGAAGATGTACCATGCTTTGATGCCGCACTTTTGGTGGGCTGGCCTGAAAAGTGACTTGGCTGGTTTCGTTGCTCGTTGTTTGAATTGACAGATGGTGAAGGACAAAAGGATGAGACCCGGTGGTCTGTTGCAGAGTTTAGAGGTGTCCCAATGGAATTGGGAGAACATTGCGATGGATTTCGTGACGCATCTGCCTCGTTCCAGCCGAGGATGCGACGCTATTTGGGTAGTTATCGACCGTTTGTCGAAGTCTGCACACTTCATTCCCTATGGGATGACCTTCTCGTTGAAGAAGATGGCGAAGCTGTACGTTGATTTTGTTGTTAGATTGCACGGTGTGCCTGTTTCAATCGTGTCCGACCGAGATCCGAGGTTTACTTCCATGTTTTGGAAGAGTTTGCAAACAGCTTTGGGAACCAGATTGGCGATGAGTACCGCGTATCACCCCCAGACAGATGGCCAATCTGAGCAAACTATCCAGACATTGGAGGATATGTTGCGTGCTTTTGTGTTGGATTTCGGAGGTAGCTGTCAAGACGCGTTGTGTTTGGTCGAATTTTCGTATAATAACAGCTACCAAGTGAAGATTGGTATGGAGCCTTTTGAGGCTTTGTATGGAAGGAAGTGCAGATCGCCAGTTTGTTGGGAAGAAGTGGGGGAGAAGCAGCTATCTGCCCCTGACTTTGTGCAGCAAATGAAGGATCATGTCGATCTAATCAGACAGCGGATGAAAGCTGCCCAGGATCGCCAAGCCAGTTATGCGAATAAGAGGCGTCGACCTCTTGAGTTTCAGGTTGGTGATCGTGTATTTCTCAAGGTTTCTCCGTTTCGTAGTGTGATGCGCTTTGGACGCAAGGGAAAGTTAGCCCCTCGTTACGTTGTTCCGTATGAGATTGTCGAGAGGATTGGCCCTTTAGCGTATCGATTGTTGTTGCCGTCAGAGTTGTCCTCTCTTCACGATGTGTTTCATGTGTCGATGTTGAGGAAATATGAGCCAGATCCGTCTCATGTGCTTGGAACTGACGAGGTAGAGCTAGATCAGTCGTTGAGCTATCAGGAATATCCTTTGCAAATCCTTGGCAGAAAAGAGAAACAGTTGAGGAATAAGACCATTCCGCTAGTAATGGTGCAATGGAGCAAGCATGGAAGGGAAGAAGCTACTTGGGAACTGGAAGAAAAGATGCAGTGCGAGTGGCCACATCTGTTTGAGTAGCTGTTGAGCTAGATTATCCAGTAGCTTGTATTTTTGCTGTATTCCTTCCCTAGATGTTGTAAATTGTTTGCTCAGTTATATTGAACTCTTGGCCTTGTGTTGTGCGAGTTCTGGTGTTAGTTTTTAGTTTCTATTCTGGTCTCTGCTGTTGTTTTGTTGATTCAGAATTGTTGTTTGATTTCGGGGACGAAATCCTTTTTAGTGGGGGAGAGTTGTGAGACCTGGAATTATTAATTACGGTTGATTGTTGGAATTGATCGGTTGTTTAGAGATTTTATGGTTTAGAATCTCTGTTTCGATGTAGAGTTGTAGTTTTTGGGTCGATTTCCCTCCTTAGAACAATTCTGGAGATTTTCGTAATTTTGGGTTTAGAGGTATCTGCTGGTAGCAGATTTGATGACGTCATGCGGTATGTTGGCATCGAAGTCGCTGACGTAAGCGTTTCTGTTGGTTTTTTAGCGCGTTTTATATCGCGGGGGATTGATACGCTGTCGTATTGAGGTTGGCAAGGTCTGTCAGCATGTGGTGTTGTAGCGTAACGTTGTGCGAGATCTGGCGACAGCAACGCTTACGTGGATTTCAGCAGGAGCGCGCTATAGGATTTCGAAACGGTGACATTTTGGGAAGCAACGACTGATTTATATCTGTCAGCAGATAGTTCCTGTAGCGGGTATAAGACATCGTCGTTTGGGTTAGTGGAGGCGACGTCGTTTTGAGGACCCAGTCGTTGGTTGTTTTGGTTCGTAGTCGCCCAACTGCTGGAAGATAGGTAAGCTTCCTGTTGAGTTGTTTGGGTAGGGTTGAAGGCTGAATTGTGTATAAGTTTCCAACCGTGAATTATAGTTGTTGGCCGTGAGATTGGTTGCAATTCCCTGAAATCTGTGCGCCGTGTATTTTGACAGATTTGTGCAAGCCGTGACTTGCTACGTTCTTTGAGGAAATTAAGGTACGGGTTGAGCTTGTAAATGCAGCGTAGGCATGGCTTCGATAAAATGGTAGTTGCTGGTTTGTTGGCTGCCGTGTATTGACGCTTTGTGAGGCATTGTTTTATGAGATAGCTGTGTTTATTGTGTTGTGCATTGGCTGTTGCGCATATGATTATGTTTGTTATTGTCCAGCATGTTGCATACACATATAAGCATCTCATTTCAGCTTTTGCAGCCATTGCTTCGTTGTTCTTGGATGCGAGGGCGAGCGGCAATACCGCACTCTCATCTCCCTGCTGGGTTATGTTAGCCCCTATGCGCCGAGTGGTTAACTACCACAGTTCATAGGTTGAGCAACCGCAGGTCGAGTTGTTTGTTGCATCTGGTATTCGGGTGTTGTGTCCCTGCGAGTGGCTCATTACCACACTTGGAACACACCCAGTGGCCACCGTTGTTGCAGATTCAGTTGAGCTGTGCATTGAGTTCCTTGACTTCCTTTTCGGTTGGAGTCATTTGTTGTTGTCCAGCATCCCATGCATAGCATCTGCATTTTATTCTTGCTGTTTACTGCTGATTTATAGTTGCTCTCCGTACTGGGGTTTAACCCCATGTCCCTCTGGGGCTTGGTTTGTTTGTTGCCTGTTGTGTTGTCCAGGTCATACAGCTGGTCGAGGAGGTAACCCAGCTGGCGGTGCCCCAGGGGGTGGGTGAGTGTCCTAGTAGCGTATAGTATATATATATATATATGTATCAGTCTAGTAGCCGGGGAGATGTCCTGTGCTTCGTTGTTGTATTCAGATATGTTTAATTGTATTGATGCTATACGTGCTGTTGTTGGTTTTGTAAACTGGGAATTTATTTTGAGTATTGTTCTATTTTAAATTATATGTTTTAAACCGTCGGGTCTAAAAGCAAAATTTTTACCCACTTTTTGTTTAGCTTCCGCATGTGTTTGGATTTTTACTCTGTTTTGAGCACGAGGCCTGACACCTGCACCATTTAAACTTAGTGAGCCTAAAGGCCCAGCATGCTCTATCTTATAATAGCAAAGTACATATAATAAAATTACATGCAAGCACATACGTATAATAAAGCTTTAAAACATGCGTGCATGAATGATCGTAAAGCATGATTCATTAAGATGTCGTAACATATCGTCATCGTATCATATTAAGGCATGACATAACATAACATAAAACGTGTGAGTCATATCCGTGAAGTGTGGACCATGTTCGATTGATCAATATTAAACCAACGTACGTGGTGGCCGTTTTCACCCGACCTATATCATCATCATCACATTAACAGAGGTTCATTGGGCCAGTCTCCCAGATCCGCTCATCGTCTATCATTATACATTAACTAAGGTTCACCATGCCTGGCATCCCGGATTCGCTCATTGACTATCTTGCCACAAGTCACTTCAATCCCTCCATTTTTTTTTAAAACATGCCTTTATCATTTCATAAATTTTTCATGATGCATTTCATAAAACATGCAATTTAAAAAGCTTAGGCCGTCAATATATATTTAATTCCTTCATTTAAACATTAACATACGTAAAATACTACATATATAATTAAATATATATTCACGGGCTTCTACATTTTCTACTCCGATCAATGACTGGTTCAGGTGCCTGACCCACTAATTCTAAGCCCACAAGCCTAGACTTCACTTTAAATGACATATAACCCTAAACATGACTTGGCCCATACTTTAAATTTAACCTTTAGAATTTTCAAAATACTCTATCCTTTACTAAAAATTAAAAATTTAAAATTTGACTAAATAAAGATTCATTGACCAATTTTTACTAAATAAAATCCCAATGACCCCAATTTTGACTTTAAACTTAAAATAAAATATTAGGTCCATAAACTAATTAAAAGTTTGACTTAAAATTTGGCTTTAAAACATTTCACTTAAAATTCTTAAAATTGGACCCTATAATTTTAAAATTAGAATAACCGGTCCAGAATTAAAATAAGTTGGACCAAACTTAAAACATTTTGACTCGATCCAACCGACCCCAACCAACCGGTCCAGCCGAACCGGCCGGCCCATGCACACACGCCAACCCTGGCGCACGCCGCCTCCTTGCGCCACGCCCTCTTGCAGCCCTTCGACCTCCCTGCTCTGGCCATCCCTGGACAGAGCCCAGCCAGCTGGACCACCCCCAGGTCCAACCGGTTCCCCTTGACCCAGCCGTGTGCCACAATGCACGGGCGAGTCGCTTCAAGGTGGCAGCTCGCACACGACGCACACGCCATGCAGCCGCACGACCAACCTCGATCCAGCCATGGTCTAGCCCTCTTCTCCTTGTCTATGGACCACCATTAGAACACCATGAACCATATCCAATCCCCTTGAACAGCCCTTGGCCAAATCATCACAATATCGAATCAAAAACGTAATGAAAATTATGAGTCATGCATGGATCAAAAACATTAAACGTAGATCTAGACAAACCACACACAATTCATGCATTTGATCATTAAAAACAGTTTATTATGACGTAAATGGTGGAAAAGGGAAGATATCACATGTCTTTGTTGGAGAATATAGAAGATCGGCGAGTTACCGAAGTGGAGGACGCGAGACCGGGACTAGACCACCTTGAATTCACCCAAAAACTTGAAGAAACCGATGGGATGTTGGAAGAGGAGGGGGACGGCTATGGTGATGAGAGGAGGAGGATAGGTTTTCACAAAATTAGGTTTGAAAGAATGAGTGTGTCAAAAATGACCCCCTTCAAATAATTTAATTAAGAAAGTTAGGAGTTTTCCTACACTAACCCTCCACTTAATTAAAATGTTAATTAAAACTCTAACTTATGTTTTGAAATCTCTAATTTTTGTAATATATGGCCTCCTCAATTTTAAAATATAGGAAAGTCCTTTAAAACAACCAGTATAGGTGAAAGACGGGTTTCCTTCAATACTAATCATCAAAACCCCAATTTTCGGAAATTGCTGCTTAAAAAATAATAAATCTGCTCTTAAAAAAAATCTAAGCGCTTTAAAAAAACTCAAATACTTTTCATCTCGATCGTCCCTAGTCTCGTCCATGCGTCCAGAACTCAAACAGACAAAAAACATACAATAAATCACATAAAATAGCATATAGTTTTCTAAAATATTTTCCCCCCTAGTCATGCATTAATTTCCACGTAATTAGGATTTCCTGGGTGTTACAACTCCCCCTCCTTATAGGAATTTCGTCCCCAAAATTAGATTACGTACCAAAAAGCACTGGATAGCGCGTCCGCATATCTGCCTCAGTCTTCCAGGTAGCCTCATCCTCTGAGTGATTCTGCCACCGGACCTTGACCATCGAAATATTCCACGCTCTAAGCCTGCACTCCTCTCGAGCCAAATCTGTACTGGTCACTCCTCAAACAATAAATTTTGTGCTAACTGGAGCAGCTCAAAATCCAACACGTGCGATGGATTCGGAACAACTTCCGAAGCATCGAGATATGAAATACGTTATGTACCGCTGACAGGTTGGGTGGTAGCGCCACTCGATATGCCAAAGTACCAACCCTCTCCAAATCTCGAATGGCTCGATGTATCTCGAACTGAGCTTGCCCCTTCGGACAAAGCACATCACCCCTTCATGGGCGATATCCTCACGAACACATGGTACCCGACAGCTAACTCTAGATCTCGTCGTCTACGATCGGCATAACTCTTCTGACGGCTCTGGACTGTCCTCATCCGATCCCGTATCCTCATCACTATGTTCGCTATCTGTTGCACTAGCTCCGGCCCAGTCAACACTCTCTCTACAACCTCGTCCCATTGCACTGGAGATAGATATCTCCTCTCGTACAGAGCCTCAAAAGGAGCCATCCCAATCAATGTCTGAAAGCTGTTGTTGTACGTGAAATCTACCAGAGGCGATCTCGAGTCCCACGTACCCAGAAAATCTATCACACAGGCTCTCAGAAAATCCTCCATAATCTGGATGACTCTATCCGACTAACCATCCGTCTGTGGATGAAACACCGTGCTGAACGACAACCTAGTCCCCAAGGCGGCGTGTAAGCTCTTCCAAAGCGCAGATTCAAACCTGGTGTCCTTGTATGACACTATAGAGACTGGTATGCCATGAAGCCTGAAAATCTCTCTGATATAAAGCTCTGCGTACTGCGTCAGGGTGAAAGTAGTCTTCACCGGAAAGAAATGTGCGGACTTGGTGAGTCTGTCCACAATCACCCATATCGCCGTGTATCCCCTGGGCTCCTGGGTAACCAACTAGAAAATCCATCGCAATATGCTCCCACTTCCACTCGGGAATAAGGAGTGGCTGCAATAACCCTTCCGGTCGCTGATGCTCTGCCTTGACCTAGTGACAAGTCAAGCACTCAGATACAAATATCCCAATATCCTTCTTCATCCCCGGCCACCAATACAGTGTCTGCGAATCTCTGTACATCTTCGTACTCCCTGGGTGGATGGAGTAAGTCGATGCATGAGCCTCAGATAAGATCTCAGCTCTAAACTGCTCAGTGCTCGGCACCCATATGCGACCTCCGAAACGAATGATCCCATCCTTAACTGTATACAGACCTCATCCTCTATCCTCATCTCGCTGTCTCCACTGCTGTAACTGCTCATCAGAGGCCTGACCATCTCTAATCCTCTCTCGAAGAGTCGGCAGAACTGTGAGTGCTGCCAAACTCGATGCACAGCCTCCTCAATAGAACTCCAGTCCGAAGCTCTGTATCTCAACCTGTAGTTGCCTATCGACTGAAAAACATGCCACTACTGTAGTGTTCCGGCTCAAAACGTCTGCCACCACATTAGCTTTACCTGGATGGTAGCTAATGTCACAATAATAATCATTCACCAACTCTAACCATCTGCGCTGCCTCATGTCCAGCTCCTTCTGGGTGAAGAAGTACTTGAGGCTCTTATGGTCGGTGAAGATCTGACACTTCTCACTACACAAGTAGTGTCTCAAAATCTTCAGTGTGAACACTACTTCTGCAAGCTCCAGATCATGCGTCGGGTAGTTCTGCTCATAACTCTTCAGTTGTCTCAAGAAATATGCGCGCCACAGCAGTTGGGAGAGCTTCTCCTTCTGTCACATCTTTGAAAATCATTCCTACTTTGGTGGCGGCCATACCCAATAAAATAATGCGACCTTCGAAGCGCAAACTGATTCTGGCGGGGGATTCTGATTCTGAGGATACTATGCCATTGAAGAAAGTTATTCAGGTATCAGCACTGCTGGCTCAAGTTGTTCCAAATCCTACTCCGAAGACAGCTGAGTCCACGCAGTTATCCGATGATTAGTCTTCGTATCTGGAGAAAATTTTGCTGCATCTTCCAACGGACACACTTCCTCCTTCAGTAACTACAACAGAGTGGTTGACTAATATAAGGTGCATTCAGGGCATTCAGATCAGGGAAGTAAATTGGCTCACCATATCCCTTCCAAAGATTGCCCTCGTGGATAAGGGAAAACGGATTTTGGTTGAGGTAACAAAGGGCAATCCGACTACAGATACAATTGATTTAAGTTTTGTGGATATTGAGTTTTTGATACATATTAGAGATTCCATTTTTCTAAAGTAATATGATTTCTTAGACAGTCTTCGAGGATTAGTCAGCTTACGTAAATTAAGACAGTTTCAACATTATTAGCTAAGGAGGCTACTCTGCTGCGATGAGCTGAGACGGATGCTCTTCAGGTAGCTCTCAAAATAAGATTGTTGGTACAGGAGAAATACATGGAACTGTTGTTTAGGAAATCTTTGATTGCATGGAAGAAAAATTTGCTTTGGGCACTCCATCCACAGGCATAGACATCATGGTTTTGTACATACTTTATGGCGCCCACATGATTGCAGTGTTAGCGTATCTGGGGCTTAGGATGCAGCATCATATTGTGTGGATGCTGCCAGGACCTTAGACTTTATTTTCTAGCTCAGATGAGGATGCTGTACATTGTCCAGTCTTTAGTTCCTCATGAACGACAGTGAATGGGTGAATAGATATGGTTGTCAGTATAGTTTACAGCAGTTGTTCCTATTTCAGTTCTCCGAGATGTCCAGTATGGCCAGAGTGCAAAACATTTTTGAAGGTTTTTGAGGTAGAGGACGCTCTATCTGAATCGTATCAACTATCTTTTTCTGCGCCCGAAGCTGTTGAACTTATATTTGGAGAAGTTAAGCCTGCCCCAACAGATTGTATTTTTGAAGAATCTCACAAATCTTGATTATCTATAAAAACAGCTGCTCAGATCTGAGACTTGGTTCACAATCTAAGTCTCAGGCAGCTAAAATATCAAGAGCTATTAACATCTCTCAAGTCCTAATTTGGTCAAAGATTGAAGTCTATCGAGCTTAGCGTTGAAGATACCCGTAAGTCACATCTTACGCTGATCAAGAAACAACAGAGACAGTATCTGGACTTGATAAGATGGGGATAGAGAGTAAAAGCTGACCTCTCTTCAGAGCTTACTTTGATAAGGAAGCTGCAACTTGATGAGGTTTAGCATTCATCATCTGAATTTAATTCGAGCCTCGTTGCTTTTGGCTCTCAGCTAGCTGAAATATTTTCTCATATTACAAGATCTGGGGATGCCAAAATGGGGGAAAATAGCAGTAGTGGAAGACAAAGGGACAGTAGCAGCAGTGATAGAAAACAAGGTAACAACAGCGGCAAACATAGATTGGTTTTGAGAAGAGATTTTTCACGATCAGATCTTATAGTTAGAGTTCTTGTACTTGGAGAAATTTTGTTATTCTAAATAAATCTGTTAAGTTTTGTCATCAACAAAAAGGGGGAAATTGTTGAGATTAAACTTCACTAGGTCTTGGTGATAACAAAAAACAAGAACTTGAACATATTAAAACATATTACAGCAGAACGACGTAGAGCTTAAGCAGATTAGCTTAGAGCATCTCCGATCAGCTTAGAGGATCGTCGATCAGCAGAGAGCAAGTCGAACAGCTCTAAACATTGTAGATCAGCTTAGAGCAAGTTGATAAGCTATGAATGTCACAGATCAACTCAGAGCAAGTCTATCATCTCATAACATCACAGATCAGCTCAGAGCAAGTCAATCAGCTCAGAACATCGTAGATCATCTCAGAGAAAGTCGATCAGATTAGAGTGTTGTAGAACGGATCATATTGGAGCTTCATAATCAGATCAAATGAAAGCAAGTGAAACAGATCAGCTCAGAGCTTAAGTGAAGGAATCAGATTAGAGTAGATTCAGATCGGAGCTTAGTAGAAATATCATCTCTCAGTAGATTTGGAAAGTGAACTCAGAGCTAATTTAGCACGAGAACAGCTCAGATCTCACGAACAGCTTTCAGCTTAGAGCAATTGAAGCGCTCAATTACTGGCTAAATTACCGGACGCTATTTCTTTACCTAACGATAACCTTCCGATGATTCAGATATGTATCAAGACAAGTATTTCAAAAATAGAAAGAAGATCAATCAGCCAGAAGATCAAATCAATAAAAGGATAGATCAAATCAGAATATATATAGATAAAATAAGAGTGATGAGCGACGAGCAACATAGACTGTATGCTTGAGAAATCGATCGCGCACTACTGTTCACTCATCTTTTTCATTTAGACTTCACACCCAAAAGCGTAAAAGTTATTTTTCTGAGTTGTAACCAAACTCTGTAGTGTCTACTTATTAAATTGTAAATAAAAAACAGAGTGTGGAATAGCGAGCATAGGGTAAACACCTCCGAGATGATCACTATAATAGCATAACAGATCACATGTGTGAGACCCGAAAGCTGATAAGATTAATTGAGTTAATTAATCGGGTTTTGTTTGAGTCCTTAGAACAGTTCTGGAGAGTTAGAGTTTGGCGTGGAATCTGTTCAGTAGTGAGTGCTGGATCATCGCTTGGTGCTATCGTTTAGCAGTGGTGACGTCAGTAGTTGTCGCTGAATGGTTGTGTTCAAAATTCGTAGCGGGATCAGTTGTCGCTGAGCAGTAGAGAGCGCGCTAGCATGTTTCAGCAGTGAGTAGCTAAGCATCGTCGTTTGGATTAGTTGGTACGTCGTCGTTTGGATTAGTTGGAACGACAGCGTTTTGGATTAGCGAAGAAGACTCAGATGTGAGTTGTGTTAACTTCAGCTGTGTGAGAGATCTGTTGTTGTGTTGCGAACAGATGTTGGTTAGTGTTCAGCTGTGAGTAGCGGGTGACGTTTCTAGTTGCGACAGTTGTTCTCTGCGACGTAGTTTGAGTTAGTAGTGATCGTTGTTTTGGCGTAGAGTGAGATCTGTTGCAAGATCTGTTTGCGAGCGGGTATAGCAGCTGTGATAGCTTAAGTTGTCGGTGGATCTGTTCCCAGTTGCTGTCAGCAGTGAGATTTAATAGGGAGCTTTGCTTTGTTCTCTATTATTGTTCCCGACACTTAGAATATTTCCCGATAGCAAGATCTGTCTCAATACCCTAGTTACTGTTCACCAAACCTTATCTCCTTCAATTGCCGACGATAGACAGCTCCGATTGAAGTAAGAGTGGTAGCGTTGGACTCCTCTTGCTGAGACGCTTCGTTTTGATATAGCTTTCGGACGTTTGCTTGAAGCTGGTGAGGTGCGCAAAGACATCTCCCTTGTGTAGTCTGTTAGCATAAGCGTCGGGTTCCGTCCTAGCTTGTTGGGGTAAGTGTTCAGACCCTGTATGGTGTTGTTTAGAGCTCTCTTTTGAGTTAGATGAGGTAGGATAGCGCTGGTCGAGTTCGTAGCTCCCAGCTGTTGCTTTTCTGTGCTTCGGTCCTTGAGCAGTTGCTTGTGTTGGCTTAGCAGGTGGTGGATCTGCGTTGTTTGGACCCTGTTTGTAGTAATTGTTGCACAGAGATTTGAGGTACGTATGTGATCTTGTTTTACAGCGTGTATTTGGCATGGATATTATGTGTCATGCTGTGTCTGTTCTGTATTGTTGTTGTTTGCATATGTTTCATGATTTATATGGCAAGCTGTTGCATTGCATACACATTTGTCATATCCAGTTCAGATCTTGTAGCCTTGCATTGTTGTTCTGTTCTGTTGCGTGCCAGGATGCGAGGGCGAGCGGAAATACCGCACTCTCATCTCCCTGCTGGGTTCAGTTAGCCACTATGGGCTGAGTGGTTAACTACCACAGTTCATGTGTGAGACCCGAAAGCTGAAGAGATTAATTTCGTTAATTAATCGAGTTTCGTTGAGATCAGCTTTGAGTCGATATGCTTAGGTAAGCTATCGGGTTTTGGTTTCAGTGCTTGAGTTCAACTATCAGTAGTTAGCGTGAGTTATCGCTAGATGTTGGTGTTCAGCATTGGTGACGTCAACAGCTGTCGCTGATTAGTCGTATTCAGCAGTTGTAGCGAGATCAGCAGTCGCTGAGCAGTAGAGAGTGCGCTAGCGTGTTTCAGCAATGAGTGGTTCTACGTCGTCGTTTGGATTAGTTGAGACGACAGCGTTTTGGTTAAGCGCTAGGAGATTCAGCTGTTGCGAGAGATCAGTTGTTGCGTAGTAATCAGCTGTTGGTTAGCGATCAGCAGTGGCTAGCGAGTGACGTGTTCTGTGGTGACGTGTCACTCTCTCTGTGCGACGTCGTTTTGCTTAGTTATTCGCTGTTTAGCGATAGGGCATAGCTGATGACAGATTTCAGCTGTTGGTTGGGAGTTGTGACCACTGAGTTTGTCGATGGACCTGTTTCTCAGTAGTCAGTTGTGATTAAATAGGGGACTTAGCTGTTGTTCTCTATTATTGTTTCCCCGACACTTAGAAATATTTCTCGTGAACCTTATCTTGTCGCGATACCCTAGTTACTGTTCACAGTAATCTTCTTCGTTTCAATTGCCGTCGGTAGATAGCTCCGACGAGAGTGAGAGTGGTAGCGTTGGACTCCTCTTCGTTCTAGTCCTCTTTAGAAGGCTTTGGAGGAGCTGGAAGAGGATGGCAGGATCGCTAAGACGTCTCCCTTGTGTAGTTTGTTAGCATAAGCGTCCTTGCCGTGTCGGTAGTTCGCTGGGGTAAGTGAGAATTCTACCTTTAAGCTTTGTTAGAGCTTTCCGTTGTATTAGGAAGGTAGATAAGCGCTGGTGGAGTTGTAGCTCCCAGCTGCTGTTGTTTTATGTTTCGGTCTTTGAGCAGTGGCTTGTATTGGCTTAGCAGGTGACAGATCTGTGTTGCTCGGACTCCGTTGTGGCAGCTGCGTGTGGTAATTGTAGCTCATTAGTAGAGGTACGGATGTTGAGCTTGTATTTCGGCTTGGAATTGGCATGGATATTATGTGTTTGCTGTGTACGCATTGCATTGTTGTTTATGTGCTAGTTCAGCTGTTGCATTGCATACGCATTGTCTTTTCCTTTCAGGTGTTGTAGACGTGCCTTGTTGCGTTGTATCTGCTCTTACCAGGATGCGAGGGCGAGCGGCAATACCGCACTCTCATCTCCCTGCTGGGATCTGTTAGCCACCTGGATATTATGTGTTTGCTGTGTACGCATTGCATTGTTGTTTATGTGCTAGTTCAGCTGTTGCATTGCATACGCATTGTCTTTTCCTTTCAGGTGTTGTAGACGTGCCTTGTTGCGTTGTATCTGCTCTTACCAGGATGCGAGGGCGAGCGGCAATACCGCACTCTCATCTCCCTGCTGGGATCTGTTAGCCACCCTGCACCGAGTGGTTAACTACCACAGTTCATGGGTTGGGCAACAGCAGGTTGAGTTGTTGATGCATCTGGTATTCGGGTGTGGTGTAAAGATGAGTGGATAATCCCCATATGCTTGTACACACACCGTGGCCACCATTCTCCGCAGAATCTGTTATCAGTTGTGGTGCTGTGCTTGAGTTCCTTGGCTCCCTGTTCAGTTGTATCCTTCGGCTGTTGTATCGTTCCTCATGCATAGCATCTTCATCTTATCTTTTGCTGTTCATAGCTATTTTATAGTTGCTCTCCGTACTGGGGTTTGACCCCTTTGTCCCTCTGGGGCTGTTGTGTTTGTTTGCCTGTTTGTTGTTCAGGTTTTCCAGGATTTGCAGCTGGTCGAGGTTTTGATCCAGCTGGTGGTGTTCCATGAGGTGGTTAGAGTGTCCCATTTATGTATAGTATTTA
Source organism: Dorcoceras hygrometricum (assembly GCA_001598015.1). Lineage (NCBI taxonomy): Eukaryota > Viridiplantae > Streptophyta > Magnoliopsida > Lamiales > Gesneriaceae > Dorcoceras > Dorcoceras hygrometricum. The sequence continues at coordinate 56,083 of KQ988439.1, read as the reverse complement.
TATGCACTGGTATCACTACGGGTGGGATGTCTTGGGTGATGCTTAGTCTTATATGGCTAGTAGTCTATCAGTACTGTGTTGTATTCAGCCGTTGGGCAGTTGTTGTACTTGACTGTTGGTATTGCTGTGGATTTGTAAAACTGGGACTATTTTGAGTATCTTGTATTTTTAACTTATGTGTTTTAAACCCGTCAGGCAAAAGCAAAATTTTTAACCACTTTTTAGTTGCTTCCGCTTGTTTTTGCATGGTTGATCTCTGATGTGTGCAAGAGGCCTGACATTTTTGGTATCAGAACTTAAGCTGGGATAAGCTCGATTTCTTTGATCACACTTGAGTCTAGGCACAGTGTTGTGTGTTGCTTGTGCTTGACTATGTGACTTATGTGCTGCATATTGTTTGTGATATGTGATTTATATGCTGTATCTGTTCTGTGTTATCTTATCCTGTTTAGTGACTTCGTAGATGTCGCCTAGACGTAGGGGTAGAGGTAGAGGGAAGTTCCGGAGTCGTACGTGAACACTCGTGAGCGAGAGTTCGATAACTTGGAGCAGGGTACCATGTCTGTGCGAGAGTATGCTCGGTTGTTCTCTTCTCTTTTGGCGTATGGTCCGCATGTTGCTGGCCGGGAGAGGGCCAAGAGGACTAAGTTTCTTGAGGGTTTGAACGAGCAGTTGTATTCGTTGGTGTTGACGAGCAAACCGAAGAGCTATGCCGAAGCGGTGGATAATGCAATCGACATAGAGGAAGGTCTGCGGAACCGGAGGTCTCGTGCTAGGCCTCAGGGTGCTCAGGGTGTTCGCCCCGCTGTTCAGGGAGCACAGTCTTCCCAGTCTTCGCAGTCAGCCCATCAACCCCCACAGCAGCAGCAGCAGTTAGCTCAGCAGTCTGGACGCCAGAGGTTTAGACCTCGTGGCCAGCAGTTCAAGATGAAGGCGGGTTCAGGTTCTTCTGGTTCTGGTAGCTCTAGTAGTAGTGGTTCTAGGGAAGAGTTTTGTGCTTCTGTGGAGGCAAGCATCCGTCGACTCAGTGTGTTGGTGTGCAGGGCTCGTGTAATATGTGAGACCCGAAAGCTGATGAGATTAATTTCGTTAATTAATCGGGTTTCGTTGAGATCAACTTTGAGTCGATATGCTTAGGGAAGCTATCGGGTTTTGGTTTCAGCGCTTGAGTTCAGCGATCCGTAGTTAGCGTGAGTTATCGCTAGATGTTGGTGTTAAGCAGTGGTGACGTCAGTAACTGTCGCTGAGTAGTTGTATTCAGCAGTTGTAGCGATATCAGCAGTCGCTGAGCAGTAGAGAGTGCACTAGCATGTTTCAGCATTGAGTGGTTCTACGTCTCCGTTTGGATTATTTGAGACGACAGCGTTTTGGTTAAGCGCTAAGAGATTCAGCTGTTGGTGTGTTATCGCGTATTCAGCTGTTGCGAGAGATCAGTTGTTGAGTAGTAATCAGCTGTTGGTTAGCGATCAGCAGTGGCTAGCGAGTTACGTGTTCTGTGGTGACGTGTCCCTCTCTCTGTGCGACGTCGTTTTGTTTAGTCATTCGCTGTTTAGCGATAGGGCATAGCTGATGCGAGATTTCAGCTGTTGGTTGGAAATATTAGTTGTGACAACTGAGTTTGTCGGTGGACCTGTATCTCAGTAGTCAGTTGTGATTTTAAAAAGGGGACTTAGCTGTTGTTCTCTATTATTGTTTTCCCTACACTTAGAAATACTTCCCGTGAACCTTATCTTGTCGCGATACCCTAGTTACTGTTCTAAGTAATCTTCTTCGTTTCCCGTCGGTAGATAGATCCGACGAGAGTGAGAGTTGTAGCGTTGGACTCCTCTTGCTAAAACGCTTCGTTCTATATCTCTTTAGAAGGCTTGGAGGAGCTGGAAGAGGATCGCAGGATTGCTAAGACATCTCCCTTCTCTATTCTGTTAGCATAAGCGTCGGATTTGCATCCTATCCTAGCTTGTTGGGGTAAGTAAAGATTCTACCTTTAAGCTTTGTTAGAGCTTTCCGTTGAGTTAGGAAGGTAGATAAGGGCTGGTGGAGTGGTAGCTCCCAGCTGCTGTTGTTTTATATTTCGGTCTTTGAGCAGTAGCTTGTGTTTGCTTAGCAGGTGGTGGATCTGTGTTGCTCGTACTTCGTTGTAGCAGCTGCGTGTGGTAATTGTAGCTCAATAGTATAGGTACGGATGTTGAGCTTGTATTATGGCTTGGAATTGGCATGGGCATTATGTCTGATTGCTGTGTATGCATTGCTTGTTGTTTATGTGCTGGTTCAACTGTTGCATTGCATACGCATTGTCATTTCCTTTCAGCTGTTGTAGCCGTGCCTTGTTGTGTTGCATCTGTTTTTACCAGGATGCGAGGGCGAGCGACAATACCGCATTCTCATCTCCCTGTTGGGATCTGTTAGCCACCATGCGCCGAGTTGTTAACTACCACAGTTCATGGGTTGTGCAACGGCAGGTAGAGCTGTTGATGCATCTGGTATTCGGGTGTGGTGTAAAGATGAGTGTGTAATTCCCATATGCTTGTACACACACCGTGGCCACCTTTCCTTGTAGAATCTGTTGTCAGCTATGAGCTGTGCTGGAGTTCCTTGGCTCCCTTCCTTGGTTGAAGCCTACGCCTGTTGTCCTGTTTCTCATGCATAGCATCTGGATTATATCTGTTGCTGTTCGTAGCTGTTTTATAGTTGCTCTCCGTACAGGGGTTGACCTCGAGGTCCCTCTGGGGCTGTTGTGTTTGTTTGCCTATTTGTTGTTCAGGTTTTCCAGTATTTGCAGCTGGTCGAGGTTTTGATCCAGCTGGTGGTGCCCCGAGAGGTGGTTAGAGTGTCCCAGTTATGTATAGTACTTATATGCACTGGTATCACTGCGGGTGGGATGTCCCGGATGATGCTTAGTCTTGTATGGCTAGTAGTCTATCAGTAATAGTGTTGTATTCAGCCGTTGGGCAGTAGTTGTATTTGACTGTTTGTATTGTTGTGGATTTATAAAACTGGGATTATTTTGAGTATCTTGTATTTTTAAATTATATGTTTAAAATCAGTTAGGTCTAAGTGAAAATTTTAAGCCACTTTTTGTTATGCTTCCGCTAGTTTTGCGTGGTTTTACTCTGGTGAGTGCACGAGGCCTGATATTTTTGGTATCAGAGCTTAAGCTGGGATAAGCTCGATTTCTTTGATCGCACTTAAGTCTAGGCACAGTGTTGTGTGTTGCTTGTGCTTGACTATGTGATTTATGTGCTGCATATTGTTTGCGTTATGAGATTTCTATGATGTATCTGTGTTGTGTTATCTTATCCTGTTTAGTGCCTTCGTAGATGCCACCTAGACGTAGGGGTAGAGGTAGGGGCAGTATCAGGAATCTGAAGGTCAGAACGAGGATCATCGTAGTTTTCCTCTTCGTGGTCGTGGTAGGCGTGTAGAGGATGAGGTTGTTGATTTGACAACCCGAGTGGACAACATGGAAATTGTGATGGCGAGGTTCCAAAGGATGGGTCCTCAGGTTTTCAACGGTGATGAGTCTAGTGCTGATGCGGACTCTTGGTTACAGCATATCACGGGTCTGTTCGATCGTGTGCAGTATGATGACGGACTTAGGTTGAGTTTGGCGACTTTCCAGCTTAGGAAAGGTGCGGAGCGTTGGTGGAGAGGCGCTTCGAGGATGCTAGAGGAGACCGGTGTGGGGATTACTTGGGACAAATTTAGCTTTTCCTTTCGGCAAGAGTACGTTCCGGAGTCGTACGTGAACGCTCGTGAGCGAGAGTTCGAAACTTCGAGCAGGGTACCATGTCTGTGCGGGACTATGCTCGGTTGTTTTCTTCTCTTTTGGCGTATGTTCCGCATGTTGCTGGCAGAGAGAGGGCCAAGAGGATTAAGTTTCTTGAGGGTTTGAACGAGGAGTTGTATTCTTTGGTGCTGACGAGCAAACCGAAGAGCTATTCCGAAGCAGTGGATAATGCGATAGACATAGAAGAAGGTCTGTGGAACCGGAGGTCTCGTGCTAGGCCTCAGGGTGCTCAGAGTGTCCGTCCCGCTGTTCAGGGAGCACAGTCTTCCCAGTCTTCGCAGTCAGCCCATCAGCCCCAGCAGCAGCAGCAGCAGTTAGCACAGCAATCTGGATGCCAGAGGTTTAGACCTCGTGGCCAGCAGTTCAAGAAGAAGGCGGGTTCAGGTTCTTCTGGTTCTGGTAGCTCTAGTAGCAGTGGTTCTAGAGCAGAGTTTTGTGGCTTCTTTGGAGGCAAACATCCGTCGACTCAGTGTGTTGGTGTGCAGGGCTCGTGTAACCTCTATGGTCAGTATGGGCACTTTGCGAGAGTGTGTCCGTTGGCTGGATCTCAGCAAGCCGCAGCCCCACCTCAGGGTCGAGGAGGATCATCTAGGGGTTGTTCCCCTCAGTTTCAGCAGCCTAGGATGGGAGAGACGCAGTTTAGGCCGTTCCTGTAGCCTGGTCCGTCGCGTTTCGGACAATCTTCTCAGCCGCTTTTCTCTGGACCCCAGCATGCTCAAGAGAATGCCATTACGGGGGAGCAAGCGGAGGGCACGCCGAGCGGAGTGATTACAGGTAACTGTTCTGTCTTTGATTTTCCTGCACGTGTGTTGTTTGACACCGGCGCATCGCATTCGTTCATTTCTGATGCATTTGTGGTTGAGCATGGGTTGCATACCACTTCTCTGTGAGATGTTGTGTCTGTTTCCACTCCTGGCGGTGCGAGCCTGTACTCCCAAGAGATTTTGTTGGATGGCGTTCTGAGGTTTGGTGAGCATGCACTAGTAGCGAATTTGATTCGTTTGATGTTGTGGAATTTCGACTGTATAGTGGGAATGGACGTGTTTTCGAGCTTTAGGGCCACCGTGGATTGTTTCCATGGAGTCGTGCGTTTTAGGCCTCCGTCTGGGAGAAATGGAATTTCTATTGCCATGATTCCCAGTCGAAGATTCTGTTAATCTCTGCGATGGAGATGTTCAGCCTTTTGTCGTTAGGGAACGATGGCTTTATGATTTATGCGTTGGACGCATCTTCTTCTTCGTGCGTGGAGCTTAGAGACGTCCCCGTTGCTCGAGATTTCCCTGATGTGTTTGAGGATGTTCCTGGATTTCCTTCGAGAAGAGAGATCGATTTCAGTATCGAGCTTGTACCTGGTACAGCTCCGATCTCTAGAGCCCCGTATCGTTTAGCGCCTGCAGAGTTGAAAGAACTCAAGGTGCAGCTTGACGAACTGTTATAGAAGGGTTTTATTAGACCGAGCATGTCGCCGTGGGGAGCGCCTATTCTTTTTGTGAAGAACAAGGACGGATCGATGAGGATGTGCATCGACTTTAGGCAGTTGAACAAGGCTACCCTGAAGAATAAGTACCCGTTGCCTAGGATCTATGATTTGTTTGACCAGTTGCAAGGGTTTGTGTTTCATTCGAAGATCGATCTGCGTTCGGGGTACCATCAGTTGCGCATCCGAGAAGCTGATGTTTCGAAAACTGCTTTTCGTACGAGATACGGGCATTATGAGTTTCTAGTTATGCCGTTTGGTTTGACGAATGCCCCTACAGTTTTTATGGACTTGATGAATAGAGTCTTTAGAGAGTTCATCGATCAGTTTGTGATAGTGTTCATCGATGATATTTTGGTGTACTCTAAGAATATGATGGAGCATAAGGAGCATTTGAGAGTTCTTCTCCAAACTCTTCGAGACTCGCAGCTGTATGCCAAGTTTTTTAAGTGTGAATTTTGGCTGGATAGAGTTGTGTTTCTGGGTCATGTGATTTCAGCGGATGGCACTGGTCTTTCCAGCGTGTTTTGTCCTCACTCGCACGCACCCTGAGAAACTTCTCACGGAGTCATCCATCCTAAAATTGTCCCAAGTCAAGCACGCTTAACTTTGGAGTTCTTAAATGATGAGATCCCGAAAAGAAGATGCACCTTGTTGGTATGAGTAGTACCAATTAAATCTGATAAGCCTTCCTCAACTAACATCAATTACATCTATAACTTCCCAGTCTCGTAATCCCTCTCATTCCGATGTGGTATCGGTTCATTAATATGCCCCTTCGCCTCTAGAAGCCTGCCACGAGCCGCTCATTGTCCGTGCAACCTCTGGCACATCACTCCCCGCCCTCTTTTGAGCCACGGACCTCACATGCCCACCAGCTTCCGCTTGGTTCGTTCCCGAACCACACCGTACTAAGAGAGGTCGGCTCTGATACCTACTGTAACACCCCAGATTTAACGACTGTCCCCACTGTACCAACCCTGGTCTTTCCAGCGTGTTTTGTCCTCACTCGCACGCACCCTGAGAAACTTTCCAGTGGGTCACCCATCCCAAAATTATCCCAAGTCAAGCACGCTTAACTTTGGAGTTCTTAAAGGATGAGCTCCCGAAAAGAAGAAGCATCTTATTGGTATGAGTAGTACCAATTAAATCTGCTAAGCCTTCCTCAACTAACCTCAATTACATCTATAACTTCCCAGTCTCGTAATCCCTCTCATTCCGGTGTGGGATCGGTTCATTCATGTGCCCTTCGCCTATAGAAGCATGCCAGGAGCCGCTCATTGTCCGTGCAACCTCTGGCATCGGCGATCACTCCCCGCCCTCTTTTGAGCCCCGGACCTCACAGCGTTTCTCTAGTATAGCTAGGCCGATGACTCAGCTGACTCAGAAAGATAAACGGTTTGTTTGGACTGAGCAATGCGAGAATAGCTTTCTCTTGCTGAAGGAGAAGTTAACTTCAGCTCCTGTCTTGGCTTTGTCGTCTGGTTCTGGTTGATTCGTTGTTTGTTCGGACGCTTCGCTCAATGGATTGGGTTGTGTGTTGATGCAGCATGGTCGATTCATTGCCTATGCTTTGCGGCAGCTGAAACCGCACGAGACTCGATACCCAGTTCATGAATTAAAGCTAGCAGTTGTGGTTTTTGCGTTGAAGATTTGGTGCCACTATCTGTATGGTGAGCAGTTTGTGGTGTATTCGGACCACAAGAGTTTGCAGTATTTATTTTCGCAGCCTGATTTGAATATGGGACAGCGTAGATGGATGGAGCTGCTCAAGGATTTTGATTGTGAGATCAATATCAGCCTGGGAAAGTGAATGTAGTGGCTGATGCATTGAGCAGAAAGGCTCAAGCAGATATGCTTGCATCGTTGTATGTTTCTAAAGAACGTGAGCATCTTAGCACTACTGGTTGGAGGTTTTACCCAGCTGATGATTATGTTGTGGTGTCTTCTTTCCAATTGGAGCTGAAACGTACTTGTAACGACCAGATCTTTTAGAAGTCCACAATTTGAAAGATATGAGATTAAGGGATTACATTGCTATTAATTCGATTCTTGCATATTTCTGTCTATGCAATAATCAATCTTTATTTTGTTATGGATTGATATGCCCATGTTAGAATGCAAGTACAGTAAATGTTTAGTGACTTCTGCAAACCAAGTGGATCCTTTATTTAACTAAAATTATCGGTTTCCATTTACATCTTTTATTTTTTAAAAAACAGAGCACGCTTAATTCAGAAGTTGGCATATTGATATAACGTGTTTTCTTTCCTTAGTCATTGTAAATCATATAAATAGGATATTAAGCTGCTTCATGCATCATTACTTTCAAATCAAATCATATTAAGCGGTGCTCGCTCTCAAGAAGCCGAACAAAATACTTTCAAAGTGTTTTAAAGGAAACAGGCGGTGCGCAATAAGTATACTGGATTTTCTGCTGTTCTTGTGTTAAAGATACCAGGCAAGTAAACTTGTTTCTTGGAAGTATACTGGATTTTCTGCTGTTCTTGTGTTAAAGATACCAGGCAAGTAAACTTGTTTCTTGGTCACTCAATAGAAAGCATATATTCAATTCTGTTTTTATGATTATGTATGGTTTTAACGAAAAAGGAAGATGGCTTCGGCTGTTCTTCAAAGGACACCAGAAGTTCATGCTCTGTTTTTGAAAGAAGTTGAGTTACTGTATTTTGATTCAAAGATGATTTAGAAAAATGTTTGGATGATGTTCTTCTAGTGAATTCCTGAGGTTTCAGTGATTCATTCATCGAAGTAGCTTACAAGTAGCTTACTCGATCTTTTCCAGAAGTTTCATAAGATATGTCGAAGTCTTTAGAGGAAGGTAACCTTCGTAGTTCATGGTTATCTGTATGTTAAGAACAAGAGCTGGTTCTTATACCACTGCTGATATTGCCTTGTCGAAAATATTCTAAATATGAAATCAGCAGTTTCATTTCTTTGTTGAAAATCAGCAGATGCATTTTATTTTGATATTCAGCAGTTGCGTTGGTCCATAAAACCAGTAGCGACTGGTTGTAACGAGCTACTGGTTGTAACGACTGGTTGTAGCGACTGGTTGTAGCGACTGGTTGTAGTGACTGGTTTATGTGTTAACGACATCGTTTCACTTTACCTTTGTTTAAAAGACCTCGCGACTGGATTCTTGTCTTGCGACTGATTCCTATTCGTTGCGACCGGTACTGTTCATCCAGCTGGTATTAGTCTTGCGACTGGTACAGTTCACTTCAGCTGGTTACTGTTCATTCTTCGTTTTCATCAGCAGATAACGAAATTTCAGAATTTGATTCATTATTCAATTCCGAATCATTTCAAAGATTGTATTTGATTTAACTGACAGATTCAAGTAGTATTCTTATTCAGTTTTCGTCTTCGCAAGCATTATAAGGAAATCCTTTATAGTTTCAGAACATCGTTAAACAAATGATAAACAAGTAACTCGAACATATGAAAGAAAACAGTTTTACGAGAGAAAGAAAGAGCAGAACATGTTTCAGAAAATGTTTTGAGTTATGACAACTAAAGGGTCCCCAGGAAGGATTAGGATTACGGTCGACGGACTGTATACCCCTTCAAAAACCAAGGAAGGATCAGGATTATAGATTGACGGATCTATATACCCCTTCAATTATAAGCTATGACTGTTAACAGGAGTTTGATCAAACGAAATGGACCAAATGTTTAAAGTGTTGTCATAATTTTCCAGAAAATGAATGAAGAGCACAAGTGTGATTTTAATCGCAGCTCTTAAGGATGTTTAAAGAAAATGCTTCTACAATTGATTCATGTTTTATGCTTTCATATTTGCTTCAGATTTCATACATATGTTTACGCTTGTTTATTCATAAGCGTGATTCAAGTTCAGACTCCAGTATGTAATAGTTCATGGACGATTGTATGATTTGCTGTCGTTATTCCAGATTTTTACCTGTTGGGCCTTTGGCTCACGAGTTTTCATTGAGTGCAGGTAATTCGCAGTAGGAAGCTGGAGGGAGATGAACAGAATGGAAAAGATGTGTTTATCGTGGACAACAGATTTCTTTAATTCCTTCTGTTCCAGATTTCCTAGTTTCTTTTGAGACACTTTTGTATTGTACCGAATATTTTGTCTGTAAATTTGTATCAAAACAGATTAGTTAGGTTGTAGTAATCTGTACCAGACGTTATCACACTACGAGATGTATTAGCAGATACGATATATCAGTTTCCATCATTTCCGCACCCTTGCATGAGTTATTCCTTATTTCTCATCTTCGAATGTGAATAATTTTATTGTTCTCATTTCAACCCAGTTAGTTAGTAGCGATCCATTCTCCGATGTTTATAACTTTTGATTTCATTCAATTGAACCCCAAAACTTATGATTATTCCGTCAAGAAAATGAGGGTCGTTACAGTTGGTATCAGAGCATGTTCCTTGAGATAAACACACTTCCAGTCTGAGCAAATCTCTCCAGCCTCTTCAAACCTGGTGAGTTTTATGTTCATGTTTTAGCATAGAGTAATCTCTCATATAGAATTGTGGTGGATTTGGACTACCCTTTACAGATATGTCAGGAAGAGGTAGAGGCAGAAGGAGTTTTGTTGAAGGAGATAGTGAATCAGAAGGCATAACTCCAGTCCTTGCCAATATGGCTCAACTCTTAGAACGTTTAGTTGATCAGACCTCTAATGGGAATGGTCATTCTTCAAGTAGAATGATTAACAGAGAAGATCCTCAGGAGAAATTTAGGAGGCAACGACCTCAAGAATTTTTTGGCACTACCGATCCCCTGGTGGCAGAAAGCTGGATAAAATCTATGGAGGTGATATTCGATTATCTTCATCTGACAGAATTAGAGAGACCCCGATGTGCAATCTACATGTTGCGGGGCGACGCCATGATGTGGTGGGAAGGAGCCAAGTTAACTGTAGACTTGGAAATTCTCCCATGGGAAGAGTTTAAGAGAGTCTTCTTCAAGATTAGACCCAGTACTTCCCCTTGGGGTGCACCAGTACTTTTTGTCAAGAAGAAAGATTGGAGTATGCGTCTATGCATTGATTATAGGGAATTGAATAAACTAACGATTAAGAATAAGTATCCTCTCCCTAGAATCGATGATTTATTTGATCAATTAAGAGGAGCGACTGTATTTTCGAAGATAGACCTGAGATCAGGGTATCACCAGTAGCGTGTAAAAGAAACAGATGTTTATAAAACTGCTTTTAGAACAAGATATGGCCATTATGAATTTCTAGTTATGCCTTTTGGGGTAACGAATGCGCCATACATATTTATGGATTTAATGAATCAAGTATTTCAACCTTATTTAGATAGATTTGTCATTGTGTTCATAGATTATATTTTGATTTACTCGAAGAGCAGGGAAGAACATGAAGAAAACCTTAGAGAAATCTTGCAAATTTTACGAAATAAGCAGTTATTTGCAAAGTTTAGTAAGTGTGAGTTCTGGATTGATAAAGTAGTATTCTTGGGTCACATTATTTCAAAGAATGGAATAGAAGTATATCCTTCAAAGGTAGAATCTGTTCGAGATTGGCCTGTACCTAAGAATGTCACGGAAATTCGAAGTTTCCTAGGACATGCAGGATATTATAGAAGATTCATAAAAGGATTTTCGAAGATTGCTTTTCCATTAACGACCTTAACTAAAAAGAATGTGAAGTATGATTGGACTCCCAAATTCCAATCCCGTTTTGAGAAGTTAAAATATGCATTAGTTTAAGCCCATGTTCTAACGTTACCAACAGAGAAAGGGAATTTTGTGATTTACACTGATGCATCGAAGACAGGGTTGGGAGCTGTCTTAACGCAAGAAAGAAAAGTAATTGCTTACGCTTCTAGGCAATTGAAGATTCACGAGAAGAATTATCCTACGCATGACCTGGAATTAGCAGCAGTAGTTTTCGCTTTAAAGATTTGGAGACACTATATTTACGACGAGAATTGCGAAATTTTTACAGACCATAAAAGCCTTAAGTATTTCTTTACTCAGAAGGAATTTAACATGCGACAGAGAAGATGGCTTGAATTGGTTAAAGATTACGATTGCATAATTAGCTATCACCCGGGAAAAGCTAACGTAGAAGTAAATGCGTTTAGTAGAAGAAGCGTGGGGTTAGCGCAAATCTCAGTTCAGATTCCCCTGGCGTTAGAGATCAACCGATTTGAACTTGAGATAATTCGAAAGGAAAGTGTTGCTAAGTTATCAGTTCTCACGATTCAATCAACGCTAAAATATAGAATCAAAGAAGGGCAAACTAAGGATGATCAACTCCAGAAATGGAAGCAGCAGGATGAAAACAGAGGATCAAATTTGTATACAGTGGAAGAGGGAATTGTTAAATATCAAGGTAGATTGTGGGTACCATTCTCAGATAATTTGCGCAATGAGATCATGAATGAAGCCCACAATTCGCCATATTCAATTCATCGAGGAGGAACGAAAATGTTCAAGGATTTGCAAGCTCTGTTTTGGTGGCAAGGAATGAAACGTGACATTTGTAGATTTGTTGCGGAATGTTTAACCTGCCAGCAAGTTAAAGCAGAACACCAGAGACCAGCAGGAATGTTAAAACCACTTCCTATACCCGTTTGGAAATGGGATAATATAGCAATGAAGCCCACAATTCGCCATATTCAATTCATCGAGGAGGAACGAAAATGTTCAAGGATTTGCAAGCTCTGTTTTGGTGGCAAGGAATGAAACGTGACATTTGTAGATTTGTTGCGGAATGTTTAACCTGCCAGCAAGTTAAAGCAGAACACCAGAGACCAGCAGGAATGTTAAAACCACTTCCTATACCCGTTTGGAAATGGGATAATATAGCAATGGATTTCGTGGTAGGATTACCCAGAACAGTTTCAGGCTGTAATGAAATTTGGGTAATAGTTGACAGATTAACTAAGTCTGCTCATTTTCTTCCTGTAAAGACAACTGATGATTTAAATAAGTATGCAGAGTTGTATATCAAGGAAATAGTCAGACTTCATGGAATTCCAAGTTCTATTGTATCAGATAGAGATCCCAGATTCACTTCGAGATTCTGGAAAAGTTTACACCAAGCCTTAGGAACGAATTTAACTTTCAGTACAGCGTTCTATCCTCAAACCGATGGGCAATCAGAAAGAGTAATTCAAATACTGGAAGATTTGTTAAGGGCTAGTGTTCTGGATTTTTCAGAAAGCTGGGAATCTAAATTAACTTTGATTGAATTCATCTACAATAACAGTTATCAAGCGTCGATAGAAATGGCACCATACGAAGCTCTGTATGGAAGGAAATGTCGATCACCAATTCTTTGGGATGATGTGGGTGAAAGAAACGAAATGGGACCTGATATTATAGAGCAAACTTCAGAAGCAATTAAGAGAATACGTGAACGAATTAAGGCTGCTCAAAGTAGGCAGAAAAGTTATGCAGACATTCATCGCAGAGAAGTGAACTTTGCGGTGGGAGATCATGTGTTCCTCAAGATTTCACCAATGAAAGGTGTTTTAATATTTGGAAAGAAAGGAAAGTTAAGTCCTAGATATGTTGGACCATTTCAAATCTTAGAGCGAGTTGAAACGTTAGCATATCGTTTAGCACTACCTCCACAAATGTCTTCTGTCCACAACGTGTTCCATGTATCAGCACTTAGAAGGTACATTGCGAAACCATCGCATGTTCTCAGGCATGAGCCAGTGCAATTGGAACCAGACTTGACTTACGAAGAAACTCCAAAAAAGATTTTAGCAAAGGAAAATCGTAAGTTAAGAAACAGGACTATCCCAATGATCAAGATTCAGTGGACGAATCACTCAGAAAGGGAAGCAACATGGGAAGTAGAATCTGATATGCAGGAAAGTTACCCAGATTTCTTCAAGTAAGTGAATTTCGGGGACGAAATTCTTTTAAGGGGGGTAGAATGTAACGACCAGATCTTTTAGAAGTCCACAATTTGAAAGATATGAGATTGAGGGATTACATTGCTATTAATTCGATGCAATCCATATTTCTGTCTATGCAATAATCAATCTTTATTTTGTTATGGATTGATATGCCCATGTTAGAATGCAAGTACAGTAAATGTTTAGTGACTTCTGCAAACCAAGTGGATCCTTTATTTAACTAAAATTATCGGTTTCCATTTGCATCTTTTATTTTTAAAAAACTGAGCACGCTTCATTCAAAAGTTGGCATATTGATATAACGTGTTTTCTTTCCTTAGTCATTGTAAATCATATAAATAGGATCTTAAGCTGCTTCATGCATCATTACTTTCAAATCAAATCATATTAAGCGGTGCTCGCTCTCAAGAAGCCGAACAAAATACTTTCAAAGTGTTTTAAAGGAAACAGGCGGTGCGCAAGAAGTATACTGGATTTTCTGCTGTTCTTGTGTTAAAGATACCAGGCAAGTAAACTCTGTTTATTGCTCACTCAATAGAAAACATATATTCAATTCTGTTTTTATGATTATGTATGGTTTTAACGAAAAAGGAAGATGGCTTCGGCTGTTCTTCAAAGGACACCAGAAGTTCATGCTCTGTTTTTGAAAGAAGTTGAGTTACAGTATTTTGATTCAAAGATGATTTAGAAAAATGTTTGGATGATCTTTTAATGTGAGGTTTCAGTGATTCATTCATCGAAGTAGCTTACAAGTAGCTTACTCGATCTTTTCCGAAAGTTTCATAAGATATATCGAAGTCTTTAGAGGAAGGTAACCTTCGTAGTTTATGGTTATCTGTATGTTAAGAACAAGCGCTGGTTCTTATATCACTGCTGATATTGCCTTGTCAAAAATATTCTAGGTATGAAATCAGCAGTTTCATTTCTTTGTTGAAAATCAGCAGATGAATTTTATTTTGATATTCAGCAGTTGCGTTGGTCCATAAAACCAGTACGACTTGTTGTAACGACTGGTTGTAACGACTGGTTGTAGCGACTGGTTGTAACAACTGGTTTAAGTTCTAACGACATCGTTTCACTTTACCTTTGTTTAAAAGACCTCGCGACTGGATTCTTGTCTTGCGACTGATTCCTATTTGTTGCGACTGGTACTGTTTATCCAGCTGGTATTAGTCTTGCGACTGGTACTGATCACTTCAGCTGGTTACTGTTCATTCTTCGTTTTCATCAGCAGATAACGAAATTTCAGAATTTTGATTCTCTTTTCAATTCTGAATCAGTTCAAATGAATCTTTCGACTTATCCGACAGATTCAACTAGCTAAGTTATTCAGTTTTCATCTTCGCAAGCTTTATAAGGGAATTCTTTACAGTTCCAGAATATCATTTGATAAACAAAAACCAGTAACTTGAACAAAAGAAAGAAAACAGTTTGCACGAGAGAAAGAAAGAGCAGAACAATGTTTTATGAAATGTTTTAAGTTATGACAATGAAAA
>KQ988439.1:26735-41313 GCA_001598015.1 Dorcoceras hygrometricum | reverse complement strand
TGAATCTTTCGACTTATCCGACAGATTCAACTAGCTAAGTTATTCAGTTTTCATCTTCGCAAGCATTATAAGGAAATCCTTTATAGTTTCAGAACATCGTTAAACAAATGATAAACCAGTAACTCGAACATATGAAAGAAAACAGTTTTACGAGAGAAATAAAGAGCAGAACATGTTTCAGAAAATGTTTTAAGTTATGAGAACTAAAGGGTCCCCAGGAAGGAATAGGATTACGGTCGACGGACTGTATACCCCTTCAAAAACCAAGGAAGGATCAGGATTATAGATTGACGGATCTATATACCCCTTCAATTATAAGCTATGACTGTTAACAGGAGTTTGATCAAACGAAATGGACCAAATGTTTAAAGTGTTGTCATAATTTTCCAGAAAATGAATGAAGAGCACAAGTGTGATTTTAATCGCAGCTCTTAAGGATGTTTAAAGAAAATGTTTCTAGAATTGATTCATTTTTTATGCTTCCATATTTGCTTCAGATTTCATACTTATGTTTACGCTTGTTTATTCATAAGCGTGATTCAAGTTCAGACTCCAGTATGTAATAGTTCATGGACGATTGTATGATTTGCTTTCGTTATTCCAGATTTTTACCTGCTGGGCCTTTGGCTCACTAGTTTTCATTGAGTGCAGGTAATTCGCAGTAGGAAGCTGGAGGGAGATGAACAGAATGGAAGAGATGTGTTTATCGTGGACAGCAGATTTCTTTAATTCCTTCTGTTCCAGATTTCCTAGTTTCTTTTGAGACACTTCTGTATTGTACCGAATATTTTGTCTGTGAATTTGTATCAAAACAGATTTCTAATTAGTTATGTTGTAGTAATCTGACAAGACGTTATCACACTACGAGATGTATTAGCAGATACGATATATCAGTTTCCATCATTTCCGCACCCTTGCATGAGTTATTCCTTATTTCTCATCTTCGAATGTGAATAATTTTATTGTTCTCATTTCAACCCAGTTAGTTAGTAGCGATCCATTCTCCGATGTTTATAACTTTTGATTTCATTCAATTGAACCCCAAAACCTATGATTATTCTGTCAAGAAAATGAGGGTCGTTACAATAATAGTGTATAAATCTCTGGCCAGAGTACTAGAAGTGTTTTAGGTAAATGGGTTTACCTAGTAACACTCGCGATGTCACTATTCGATCTCCAAGATGTATGCATAGCTATCGGATCTCTAGCGACTCTCGATTTACCAATGGTCGTTGATCTGATCGGGATATATGGATTGAAAGGATCGTACTGTACGCTAACCATGACCAACTTGTTCTTGCAGGCACTATCAGAGATACCTAGGGGATCATGGCGCGATGTTGCTAGGCGCTTTACCATGATCCGTTGGGCAAGTTCGAAATTGTGATTTCGGAGCCGCAATGGCTGTGGGCCCACGGCTAGCTGTATCCCTGAACCATTGAGGGTCACACAAGTACTGGATTCTTGATTCTCGCAGGGAAACTGAGCTCAATGTGTTGAGAATATGAGGAGAATTTTAGGGAGTGCGACTTCCTAAAAGTGTCAACAGGGGTCAAATTGCGATTTCCCGCTGTTGAGGGGCAAAACTGTCATTTTGGAATAAGTAATCTGAAAAATTGTTTTCGTATCATAATATTCAGTTTTGGAAACTGAGTCGATCTGTCCGATCTGATCGTCGATCGGAGTTATAATGAAACCGCAGTGATTTAAATGAACCGAATGTGCATATATTGGACTGGGCCCGCCCCAGGTCCAATGGGCCGGTTCAAGCCCATGTACCATCCTTATTAACTTAAGTTGGTCTAGGGCTACAAAATCACTAATCACAACAAAACCTAGCCTCCACTCACAAAAGGACGGCCGCCCCCCACCTCCTCTTGCACACGCCGCCATCGGCCCTCCCAAGCGCCGCCGCCGGCCGCCGCCTCTCGTCGTCTTCTACGTGATCGGACTTGTTTAGATCACTGCGACGAGGTGATTCCGTTCGTGATAAAATCCATCAGCCTTCTAGTGCAGGCTGCTCGGAGGAAGATCAATTCCGGTCGTGGACCTGATTAGACGTAATCTACCGCCACCTACCGTGAAGTGCCGGTTTCCTCGTGAAACTGGTCGGATCCATGCGCCTAGACGCCAGCAAGGTAACAATCAAAGAACCCCCTATGAATGGTTTGTTGATTTGTTTTATTGTATTGAACGTTTCCCGGCGCTAATTTTAAACTTCCGCTGCGCCGCCGGGAGATGGGATCCGGATCCGCCACCGCTTTCCCAACATGGAGACCATTAGAGCCTACGTGATGACAGCTGATAAAGCCAACCCAGACTCGACAGTAGTCATGGGTAAGATTATGATTGTTGGTTTGCCTTCTGTGGCTTTGATAGATTCAAAAGCTACTCATTCCTTTATAGCAGCCAATTTTGCTAAGAAGTTACCCGTTAAGCCTGATCAAGTAGCTATAGGCTTTTGCGTAACAGTACCTTCGGGAGAACAGTTAATATCTCATGATTTGTTTCGAGTTTAGAACTTAGACTTCAAGGGCATTTGATTACTGCTAATTTAATTGTGTTACCAATGCCTGAGTTCGATATGATTTTGGGAGTAGACTGGTTGACTGAATATGGAGTAGTGATAGACTTTAAGCTTGAACAGTAGTGGTTAATCCACCTAGAGGAGATCCATTTACGTTTGAAGCCAATCATGTTTGAGAAGATTCCCCGTATTATATCAGCTCTTAAGGCTCAATGCTGTTTGAGGAAAGGAGGGGTAGGATTTTTGGCAAGCTTGTTTGTCCTTAGAAACGATTAATAAGCCCCAACTTTCAGTTGTGGAGGTGGTGAGCGAATTTCCCGAAGTTTTTCCAGAAGATATTCCTGGATTACCACCAGACAGAGAACTGGAATTTTCGATTGACTTAGTTCCAGGAGCAGCTCCATTTTCGATACCACCATACCGTCTCGCTCCATCAGAGATGCAAGAATTGAAAGAACAGATTCAAGATTTGTTAGATAAGGGATTTATTAGACCAAGTACGTCCCCCTGGGGAGCCTCTGTTCTTTTTGTTAAGAATAAAGATGGAAGTCTGAGGTTATGTATAGATTATCGAGTGCTGAATAAACTAACCATTAAGAATAAATATCCCCTTCCTAGAATTGAGGATCTTTTTGACCAGTTAAAAGGATCAGTAGTCTTTTCTAGGATTGATTTAAGGTCTGGTTACCACCAGTTAAAGATTAATGCACCAGATGTCTAAATAAGACAGCCTTCAGAAATCGTTATGCTCACTACGAGTTCTTAGTAATGCCTTTTGGACTTACGAATGCTCCATCAGCTTTTATGGATTTAATGAATAGAGTTTTCCAACCATTTCTGGACCAATTTGTAGTGGTATTCATAGATGATATCTTAGTGTATTCAAAGACCAGATTTGAGCATGTCGACCATTTGAGGACAGTACTTCAAGTTTTGAAAAATTAACAGTTGTTTTCTAAATTCAGAAAGTGCGACTTCTGGTTGGAGAAAGTAGCTTTCTTAGGTCATATTATATCTAAGGATGGATAATAAGTTGACCCAGCTAAGGCAGAAGTTGTTCATGACTGGCCAGTACCAAGATCTGTTTCAGAGATAAGGAGTTTCTTGGGTTTAGCCGGATATTATAGGCGATTTATCCAAGGATTTTCTAAGATAGCTGTTCCCTTGACCTCGCTGATGAGAAAGCTGGTTAAGTATGAATGGACTCCAGATTGTCTTGGGTTTAGCCGGATATTATAGGCGATTTATCCAAGGATTTTCTAAGATAGCTGTTCCCTTGACCTCGCTGATGAGAAAGCTGGTTAAGTATGAATGGACTCCAGATTGTCAAAACAGCTTTGACAAGTTGAAGCAAGCGCTGATAGAAGCCCTTGTGCTAACCATGCCATCTGATCAAGGAAAGTTTGTCATCTATACAGATGCGTCAAACATGGGTTTAGGTGTAGCACTGATGCAGGATCGGAGAGTGATTTCCTATGCTTCCAGAAAACTTAAGGATCATGAGAAGAATTATCCTACGCATGACTTAGAGTTGGCGACTGTAGTTTTTGCCCTTATGATTTGAAAACATTATCTTTATGGGGAGAAGTGTGAAATATCCACTGATCATAAGAGCCTCAAGTATTTCTTCACTCAGAAGGAACTGAATATGAGGTAGATAAGATGGATAGAGCTGGTAAAGGATTACGATTGCACAATCAGTTATCACCCAGGAAAAGCTAATGTGGTGGAAGATGCCTTGAGTAGGAAATCTGTTGGATTAGCTCAGGTCTTGGTCCAGAGTCAATTGTCATATCATATTGAGAAATCTGGAATAGAAATAGTGCCAAGTGGTAGTACTATGGTTTTGGCAGATCTCTCAATAAGGTCATATCTTATAGACCAGATTCGAGAGAGACAACCTAAGGATGAGCAACTTCAGAAGTGGGTTAAACAAGATAGAGAGAGAGGCAGCAACCTCTATTTTTCAGAAGAAGGAGTAGTCAGATTTCATGGCAGGATCTGGGTGCCTCAGGTAGATACGCTGAGAACAGATCTCATGAAAGAGGCCCACACAGCCCCATACTCTGTACATCCAGGGAGTACTAAAATGTACAAGTACCTCCAGAAGTTGTATTGGTGGCCAGGAATGAAGCGAGACATTGCCATATTTGTCTCTGAGTGTTTGACTTGTCAATTGGTGAAAGCTGAACACCAAAGACCAGCAGGATTATTGAAGCCACTGCCTATTCCAGAATGGAAATGGGAGTGCATAGCTATGGACTTTGTAGTTGGTCTACCCAATTCAAGGATATAACTCTATTTGGGTTATAATATACAGACTCACTAAGTCTGCTCACTTCTTACCAGTTAAAACAACATACGATGTGAGTAGATATGCAGATTTGTATGTGAAGGAAATAGTGAGGTTACATGGTGTTCCAGTTTCCATAGTATCGGATAGAGATCCGAAGTTTACCTCAGCTTTCAGGAGGAGTTTGCATAGAGCTTTGGGTACGAAGTTGACCTTTAGCACAGCTTTTCACCCCCAAACAAATGGTCAATCAGAAAGGGTGATTCAGATTTTAGAAGATTTGCTCAGAGCGTGTATTGTGGATTTTCCAGAGAGTTGGGATCTGAAGCTACCATTGGTAGAATTTGCGTACAACAATAGTTTTCAAGCATCTATCCAGATGGCTCAATATTAAGCTCTATATGGAAGCAAATGTAGAACGCCTTTTCATTGGAATGAAGTTGGTGAGAGAGCTGGATTAGGACCAGATGTGGTGGAGCAAATAGCAGAAGCTGTTAGAAAGATAAGAGAACGAATGAAAGCTGCTCAAAGTGGACAAAAGAGTTACGCAGATAATAGGAGAAGAGATCTGAGTTTTGAAATTGGCGATCATGTATTTCTGAGAATTTCTCCAATGCAAGGAGTAATGCGCTTCGGAAAGAAATGAAAGCTGAGTCCAAGATATATTGGACCATATGAAATTTTAGAAAGAATAGGAACGCTAGCTTATCGTTTAGCACTGCCCCCGCAGTTGTCAGTAGTGCATAGAGTTTTTCATGTTTCAGCTTTGAAGAAGTATATTCCTAACCCTTCTCATGTGCTAAGCCATGAGCCAATCCAGTTAGCACCAGATTTAAGTTACGAATAGAGACCAGAGAAGATTCTTCTTCGAGAAGTTAGAAAGCTAAGAAACCATAGTATTCCAATGGTTAAGATTCAATGGTCTATCCAATCTGAGCGAGAAGCTATGTGGGAGACAGAAGCTGATATGCTTAATCTTTACCCATATCTATTTGGTAAGTAAATTTCGAGGATGAAATTTGTTTGAATCTTATTTATTTTAAGGGTCAAAGTGACAATTTATATGTTAGCCTAAGCTATATTATGAAAGCTGAATTTATTAATTTCAGAAGTGAGGCAGAACGAATCAAGTTCCAGCAGAAGTCACTCCAAGCGCAATACACGAGAAAATTTTAGAAATATGTTGAAAATGATTTTTAGGAGAACGAAATGATTTCTTTTTAAAAGGATTTGGTAGATTTTCAAATTAAAATATTGAGAGGGAAATTTTACTCAAATTCATAAATTTAGGTAAGGTGTGTCATGCTTGATGAATACACCTCACTTGCCACTAATCCCTCCCATAAAAATACCTATTTTGAAGGAAAAGATTCATTTAATTTACAGAAAGAAATTTCCTTTGTGTTCTCTCAAATATTTCCAAAGAAGCTCGTTGTGTTTGCTTGAGGAGGAGGAACTCTGTCGAAAGTAAATGCCGTTGTAAAGCTTGGTTCAAAGGCAAGTAAAAGCTGATCCTTTGCTAAATCATTTGAAGCATATATTGATTTTCTCATTTTATGGATCTGTTTGCCTGTATGTTCAAGTTATGTTTAAGTTTATATTCAAAGAAGTTTTACGAATGTTTAAAGAAAAGAAAGATTGGGTTCAAAGTTATGTCTTCTGCTTCCAAAGTTTTTCAGAATGTTTTAAGAAAGTTAATGATGTTTAAAAGTGCTGAGGAGTTCAGATTTGAGTCACGTATGTTTATGAATGTTCTTCTTTCTAGTGAATGGTAACATCTGAATTTGACTCTATGTAATCGGTGATGCTAGTCGAATCAGAAGCTAAGTCTGGTTTTATAGGCAAAACTGGTATCGTAGATGTCGTTCGCGATGTTGCAGCACCAAATTCTTAGTCAGATTTTGGTTCCTATGTTAGTGACTAAATTTTGTGTTTAAATCAGCAGTTTTCATTTCAACGAGTGTTTTCACTACACATCAGATTTTGGTCAGATTTCATAGTATTAAATACTTCACTGCTGAGTTGCTTAAGTTTATTCATTGACATCTGAGTTGACTAAATCGCATATGTTTTACTCCTAAACACTATTCTGTTGGATATCTGTTTCACGCTAGTTTTACTATTCTATAATCAGACATCTATTTCTTTTGCAAACACTATTCCTGCGTTGACATCTGAGTTGATCAACGACATCTGTTTTAACGTTGGTATGTATTTTTCACAAGCGAGATCTGTTTTGCTTTCCAGTATAGTTTCCTTTAGAGAAATCTGTTCGCATTTCAGCGATCATTTTCCAGTAGTCAAATCTGATACTCAGTAAGTTTTAAAATGGGAAGCAAGTTTTAAAATAAGCGAACCCAGTAAGATTTCAAAGAAAGAAAAGAGTTTAAGGAACGAAAGTTTATCTTTAAAGGATTTATGGCATAGATAACAGACGGTCATAAAGGAAGGGTGAGCAGCTGTCCAGATATCAATTGCCCTTTCATAAAGGAAGGGTGAGCAGTCGACGAGAGTGTCGATTGCCCTTTCACAATGATCTATATGCTAGAACTGATATCATAAGTCATTTGATCAAGTGCACAACGGACCTAAGTAGAGCTTCTAAGCCATAAATCATAAATTTTACGAAATTAAATTAAGGGATCTGGGTTATTGACCCCACATCCAAGTTACGAAAGAAAGTTTAAGAAAGTTTACGAAAGAATTTTTATGTTTAAATGAAGTTCCTTTAAACTCAGTTATGTAAATGTTCAGATGTCTGCCTGTGTTAAATTATTTTGTTATTACTCAGATTTTACTTGTTGAGTCCCTAGGCTCATTAGCTTTTAAAATGGTGTCGGTGAGACAGTAAGGGGGCAAGCGGAAGGTGGAAGCTGAGACAGCTGGGTGGTGAAGTGTTTAGCTATGGACAGCGTTTTCCGTGTCTTAGATGTTACTGTCCTTTATCTTAGAAATCTGTATTAGATCTATTGTAACGGTAGTAAATTCATATAGAATTTCAGATGTTGTAATATCGAATTTGCAATACATATATATATTTGAAATCTGTTTTCCGCAAAATTTCATTACTTGGCGCCGAACGTGTGTATGTCAGTTTTGTGTTGTGCTTCGAAATCTTTCTAAGTTATAAGAAATACATCTTATAACAAATTGCCGTTTAGCCCTTCTTTTTAATTCCAAATCTTAATTCACTCGAAATCCATGACCCCGTGGGTTCGGGTGTTCAAAACATGGTATCAGAGCAATGTTCCTGAGATAAACACATGCACTGTCAGTTGAATCAGATTTCATCGACCGTTTCTCCAAAGCTGTGAGTTTATTTTTAAGAGAATTGTCTTTAAATTTTTAGCATGTTCTGATAATTATATGTGGTGGATTACGGGCTATAGATTATAAGATGTCAAGAAGAGGAAGAGGTAGAAGAGGTAATCCCTTATAGGAAACCAGTCCTGACGGTAATGCTAGTATCGCTCAACTCCTAATATTGCTGGTAGAGCAAACCGGCAGGGGTAATGACCAATCTTCTAGCCCTAGAGGACCAAGCCATGATGATCCCCAAGAAAAGTTTAGAAGACAGAAGCCAAAGGAGTTTCGTGGTACAACAGATCCATTAGTTGCAGAAAGCTGGATCAAATCGATGGAGGTTATCTTTGAGTACCTCAAGATGCCTGATTTAGATAGGCCTAGGTGTGCTATCTACATGTTAAGAGATGACGCCATGATTTGGTGCGAATGAGCTAACCTGTCTGTGGATTTGTTGAATCTTACTTGGGCAGATTTTAAAAAACGTATTCTTTGAGCAGTACTTCATGGAAGACAAGAGGTCTGAATTGAAGAGGGAATTTCTGACCTAGAAACAGGGGATCATGACCGTACAGGAGTATGTGCGGGCATTTGAAAGAGGGTGTTACTTTGTGCCTTTGATATGTAACGACCCAGAAGAAAAGTTAAGTCACTTTGTGGAAGGATTGAAGCCTATGTTCAGGATGAACGTTAGGCTATCTGTGCCCAAGACTTATAGAGAAGCAGTGGATAGAGCACTGCGAATTGAAAGAGACTGGAAAGATGTTGATGAAGAAAGGCAGCAGAAGAGGCAGACCTTTCATCAGAAATATCAGAGGCCCTTCAAGAAGCAAAATAAGAATCAGCAGAGGTCTCAAGAGCAGAAACCTCTACCGATCCAACCCATTAGTGCAGTTCCAGCCAGCAACAGCAGAACCGTGTGTCCCAAGTAACAGAGGACTCATCCTGGTCAATGCATACTTGGACAGAATGTCTGCTACAGATGTGGTTTTCCAGGGAATATCATGAAGAATTGCCCAAAGTCAAGGCAACTGGTGACCAGTAGAGCCTACGGGATGACAGTTGATCAAGCCAACCCAGACTCGACAGTAGTCAAGGGTAAGATTATGAGCTGGTTTGCCTTCTGTGGCTGTGATAGATTCAGGAGCTACTCATTCCTTTATTGCAGCCAAGTTTGCTAATAAGTTACCCGTGAAGCCTGATCAAGTAGCTATAGGCTTTACATCGGCTTTCTGGAGGAGTCTTCATGTGTCCCTAGGGACGAAGCTACAATTTAGCATGATTTTTCACCCCCAAACAGATGGGCAGACTGAGAGGGTGAACCAGATACTAGAGGATCTATTGCGAGCTTGCGCTATCGATTTTCGGGGGAGTTGGAAAACCAAGCTACCTCTAGTATAATTTGTATATAAAAAAGACTATCAGGCCTCCATAGGCATGGAACCCTATGTGACCTTATATGGGAGGAAGTGTAGGTCCACCATTCATTGGGAGGAGGTTGGTGAGAGAGCAGAGTTGGGACCAGAGATTGTCCAACAGACATCAGCTACAATATTGAGGATAAGAGATAGGATGAGGACCGCATAGAGTAAGAGTTATGCTGATTTAAGGAGGAGGGAGCTGGAGTTTACCGTCGGAGACCATGTTCTTGTGAAGGTAGCACCAATGAAGGGTGTGATGAGGTTTGAAAAAAGGGTAAGTTGGCACCTAGTTACATAAGACCATTTGAGGTTCTGGACAGAGTGGGGGCATTGGCTTACCGTGTCGCATTACCATGAAGCTTTGCAGCAGTACATAACATCTTTCACATGTTTATGCTCAGGAAGTACGTGCCGAACCCCTCCCAAGTGCTGAGTGTCGAGCCACTGCAGCTATCGCCAGTTAACTTTTGAGGAGCAAGCTACTTGGGTCTTGGGTAGACTGGATAGGAAGCTATGCAATCGGATCATTCCCATGGTCAAGGTGCAGTGGCCGAATCATTCCGAGGAGGAAGCTACGTTGGAGGTAGAGTCTGACATCAAGGAGCTCTAACCAGAACGTTTTCGTAAGTTTTCGAATTTGGAGGACGAAATTCTTGTTAATGGGAGAGTATTGTAACACCTCGAAATTTTCATACCTAAATCGCATGCCATAGAGTTTTTATTTCTATGCATAGTATTAACTTCACACCTGATTTTTCTATGAGATTTATTTGAATAATTTAATTATATTTATTTTAGAATATTAGCTTAGATGTTCCGAGGCCGGAAAGGAGGAGACGGGAACATTGAGGTAAAGTTGGTTTTATAAAATTAATTTTTGAGATTTATCCCTACGTCTTAGAAAATTTTTATAGTGATAATTTTTAAAAGCCTATTTATCCTTTTATATGTCTTCAAAGTTATAAAATTATTTGAGATTAGGGAGTTCACTTATTTAATTACTTTTGTAGAAATAACACTTTTATTTGTAAATGACAACTTTTATACCCTCCAATTCTAGTATTAAAAATCAAGTTCTCCCTTCCAAAATTATCCCCACCAATTTCGAAATTTTAAGTGTGGAGTTTTCCTTTTTTTCTAGAACTTTTATTACCTTTGAACTAACAACTTTCCTACAACCATATTAACAAATTTTAAAACACAACTTAATCCCCCTTTAGAATCAGATTTTCGGCCCCTATACAAACACAACACAACATTTTATTTTCAAACAAAAAATAAATAAAATTAAAGGGAACCCTAACCCTAAGTCCATACCTTCTTCCTCCATAAATTTCAAGCTTCTATTTGGCAATTCAGAGGTGTTTCCCTGGTGTTTCTCCCTATCATTGAAGCATTGAAGCATTGATGTAAGTTCTCCAAGAGAACGCAAGTACAAGTTTTCATTTGAATGCACTAATCATCGATATTATTGCATGTATATGTATATCTTGTTATTTCAATGATTTGAAGTTATATTTCATGAACAATGTGACTTATTGGTTCTGTTTTATTTCATGACAAGCCTGCCTAGGAGTTTTGTGATGGCAAGGGCAGAGAAAAGGGAGTGGTCGAGTGGATATAGGGTTCTAGGAGTGTGGATCGATTGAGGATTAGGGCCAGACGTGCATGGCTCGGTGTAAGGCAAGGATTAGGGTCTGTTGTCATCAGGTAAGGGACAAGGATCAGAGGTGTTCATGTTCTTCAATCCATGGACCGATCTAACAATGTGTTGATTGATGGAGTGAGTTCGGATGGTAGGGTTGTGTCATGTGGGCTTTGGTTCAGTCTAGGTTTGCTAGGATTGAGTCTAGGGGTCACCAAGGGGCTGAGTGAGGGTCTGTACATTTCTTGGGTCAAGTATAGTGGTCGGGTTTGAGGTCTGGTCCATGCCTATGCTGGTTTTCTATTTGTACGCGAACAGTGATCTTGTAGATGTCGGGTTGGTCGCGCATCATTATTTTAGAGTCTGGTTGATCCCCGTAGGTAGTCCATTGAGGCAGGATCCTAGTAGGTATTCCACCGAGTTAGGGTCAGGTAGGACCAAACAGAGAGTGATTTGGTTGAGAAATGTATTTTTAATGTTTTAGTCGCTAAAACTACGTCTCGCCGGGACATAAATTTGTCATTTCGGGTTTTGAGTCTTAGGAGAATCCTATTGTCATGAAATTATTAATCTGATGATTTTAAGCCTATTTTCTGATGTTTAGAAAATTATTTCAATTATTTCTGAATTATTATTATTTTATGAAAATTTTATGTTCAGAAAAATATGAAAAAGTTTGAGGCTTGAGAAAATTAATGAGGTAAGCATGAGGAAAAATATTTTGAATGATGGGAATTGACAGTGGTTATTTATTACGGATATGGGTTTGGAAAAGTACCGCGTGGCCATATAAAATTGACGCGTAATGGACTTTTGAAAAGTACCGGGGTGCCTTACATTTAACGAGACTGGATTCCAGAAATGTACTGGGATGTCTTTCCAACCTAGTAATATGGTTTGATATAGCTTGAGCAAGTGACTACGTAGAAGTCCACATTCGGGAGACGATTGCACAAAAATGGTTATTTTAGCGATGTTTTCATATCTCGAATTTCAAGGAAAAATCATTTTTATGCATTTAACGTATAAGAAAATTTATTTGAGTATAAATATTTTAATGCATGTGATTGTATTATTTAATAATCATTATTTTAATTTTGTACTTGTTGAGTCTTTAAACTCACTACATTTGATTGGTGCAGATGATTCGGAGGCTGAGATTAGGGGCAGGACTCATGAGTGGATTGCGGTCGGGCATGGCACACACCCAGCAACCTCGCTTTTTCCGCAAGAGTTTAAATGAATAATTTATTTATGCTGAGTTATTTAAATTAGAATACGGTGAATTATTTTGATGGTTATTTGCATTAAATTCACTTGAGAATTTAAACGGTGGAATATTTTGATTATGCTTTCTAGTCTACACATTTATTTTTAAGCTCCTATAATTTCAACTATTTTATCAATAAGCGTTATTTTATCCCTCTCATAAAAACTTGTTTTATATTTTAAAGATTACTTAATTATATATCTTAAAAAAATTTCGCATATATTTTTACTAGAAAATGTGAGATGGGCGTTTCATCTAGTCCGACAGTTCTAGTGGAGGCAGTTCGAGAACAATATTTTGTGATCAATGTGGAGGTATGCATCCAACTATGCAGTGTACTGGATTGCAAAAGATCTGCAATCTATGTGGACAGTGTGGGAACTATGCGAGGGTGTGTCTTTCTGCTGGGAGTCTCTGTTTCATCCCATCGCAACAAGGTCATTCTAGAGGATCATCCCAGAGACCATGTACTCCTATTCAAACTCATCAACAATCAGGTTTTTTGAAACCTCAAGGATCCTTTCAGTGGCCTGGTTATTTCACAGTTCAGAGGTTCTTCTCAGTCACAGTTCTCGGGATCTCAGCATGATCATGTGCATTCTATGACACGAGATCAGGATAGTGATGCACCCGGAGAAGTTATTGCAGGTGCATGCCTTATATTTTATTACCCTGCATGTTTTATTTGACAATGTAACATCACATTATTTTCTATATGATATTTTTATTTGTGAGTATGGGATTGATACTACTCAGTTGTATGATGTTGTATTTGTGCCTACTATGGCTGGTGTAAGTTTGTTTTCTTGAGAAATAGTTATGAACTAAGTGATTAAGTCAGATGAAAATCTTTTGATGGAAAAAATTGATTAAGCTGGAGATGAGTGATTTTTATTGTATCTTGGAATTGGATGTCTTGGCAAGTTATAGGGCTACAATATATTGTTTCCATGGTGTGATCAGATTTATGTTTCAGTTTGTTGAGAAGTGGGATTTCTATGGTATTAATTCCCGATCTAAGACCCACTGGTCTCATCCATGGATATATTTAGGTTGTTGTCAATTGAGAACTCCGAATTCATGAGGTATCCGTTAGATGTGACAACCAAACATAGTTTGGAGGTTTGTGATATTCCCGTTGTCAAGAATTTTTGTGATTGATTTCGCGATGAGATTACAGATTTCCCTCCCATAAGGAAAACAGATTTTGGTATAGATTTAATGCCAGGGACTACTCCGATATCGTGATTGTAATGCCCGGAAATCCATGAGTTATTTAATTTTTATTTTGAAGGAATTTAACTGCTATTTATGTCCGTTTATTATAGCAGCCTTCACCTGAGCTGAGTTCTTCGGTTCTCTTTAACCCGGGCAGTTCGCGAGCGGTTTCTGCTGAAGTAAACCCGAGCACCGTTTAGATTTTTTTAAAAATAAAATTAAATAAAATATATTTTCATTTAATGAATACATAAGCACGCCGTTAGTGTTGGGGATCCGGATCCGCCCCCCGGCCAGGCAGCGGAAGAACAAAAACAGAGAACCGGGAGGCGATCAATACGAAAAACAAATCTACATTCTACGACATTCATAGGATGTTTAGCGAGTTACCTCTCTGGCACTTGTGCCTGGCTCCAACCGTGATTACAATAATCCGGCTCTTCTCGGTAGATTGCGGTAGTTACGCCAATCCGGTCCACGACCAGATCCGAGACTCCTTCGTCAGACTGCACTAGAAGTCCTGACGAGATCAGCACGAACGGATTCTCCTCGAAAAACTAGGCCGGAACAAATTCCGGCGAAGTTGGCGGCGGCGGCGGGCGGCGGCGGCGGGCGGCGCACGGCGGCGGCGTGTTTGAGGTGGAGGAGGCGGCGGCTTTTGCTTAGGGTTAGGGTTAGGAGTTTGCAACAAGTGTGTAGTGTAATTATGAAGTCTAATAAGTCTAATTAAATAGACTTAACAATGGACTTGGGCCGGTCCAACGGGCCCGGGTCCAAATGACGATATCTATCGCTACGACTTCATCGTAACTCCGATCGCCGATCAGATCGGACCGATCGACTCAGTTTCCAAAACTAAATGTTATGATGTGAAAAACAATTTTTCAGATCATCAAACCCC
>KQ988439.1:0-26227 GCA_001598015.1 Dorcoceras hygrometricum | reverse complement strand
CGAACGAGGGTAGTTCGATAGATCACCATGTCACTATCTATCTGCATGCTCAGAACATCACAATGTTCCCTACCAATTAAACATGGTACTTCGCATCGCAGATACTAGTCTCGAACTCGGGCGGCCTTATCCTCATTTTGACGGCCCAATCGACTAGGAACATGTTCAGAATACACAGCGACTATTAGATGTGTTTCATGATAGCCGTCATACTCACTATCACATCTAACATACGCTTCAGTGCATTCTAGGTCTTTACTCAACGCAATTGTAAATCATTACACACATAATGAAAGTAAAGAATGCCATATTAGAAAGTGCGAATATCATATATAAAGATCGTTTGTACAAGAGTCATAAACCCCACACGCCACTAAGTTGGCTAGTTGGGCATCTACTCTAACAGTTAGCACTTTTTAAGCAACATTTAATAACTGAAGGCCGCCTTTAGCACCTTTTTAAGCACACTTGACACTGAAGGTCGCATTATGCAGTCCAGCGTGAGTAATTGACATTTGCGTGCTACATACGACGCCGCTCTATTTAATTGCTTCTCTAAGGCGTTGGCTGTGAATTCTCTAAATCACAAATCAAGCAAAATATTTTCTCAGAGTAAGCTTTTCCATCGTACTCATGGGATATTCAGGCCGGAGCTGCTCTCTGCAACCCACTGCTCAGCTAAGGCAAGTAAACTCTGTTTCTTGTTGCTTCCATGAAAGCATAGTATTGTTCGCTTTTCTTTGCGTGCTGTTTGTTTTCTGTTTGCATCTGTTTCTGAGTTTTGAGTAATTTTTAAGGTCTTCAAACGATTTTAGGATCTGTACACTTCAGCGGTTTTGAAATTGGTTTTAAAGTTTCCTAAATGTTTTACATTGGAATTTCTGCGATAGTTGAAGCTGTTGTCTTGTTTAAAATTGTCTGGGTTGTAGTTAAGTAGTTTTTGAATAGGGTTCTCTGTGTAGAGATTAAGTTGTGACAGATGGTTAGGGGCAAAATTCTGAGCTGACAGGCTGAGCTGGTCTAGCTAGAGAACTTTTCTGGTATCAGATAAGCTTAGCTAATCAGATCGAACTTCTATCAAGCTATCTCCAGCACTAGTGCTGGATAGCTAAGGATGAGGTTCTGAGCTGATAGGCAAGCTGGTCTAACTGGAAAGCTGTTCCGATCTGATAATCTTAGCTAATCGATTCGAATTTCTCCAAGCTGTTTCCTGGATAGCTAAGGACGAGGTTCTGAGCAGATAGGCAAAGACGATCTAGTTAGAACTCTGTTCTGGCCTGATAAGCTTAGCTGGTCTATTCGAACTTCTCCGAGCTGGTTCCTTGTTCAGCGGGATCCCGTGCTGGTTTCCTTATTCATCCCGCTCTCAAGCTGGTCCCTTGTTCATCCAGCTACCGAGCTCATTTCATTGTCCAGTCCCTTCGCGATCTGGTTTCTTAATCTGGTCCGCTCACGATTTGGTTTCCTTATTCGATCTGCTCACGATCTGTTTTTCCCTCCGAGTCTCTCTAAGCTCGCAATCCGGTCTGATCACCCTAAGCTCAGTTGACCAACCACCCGTAAGCTGCTTTCTTCACGCAGAGCTGTTCTACAGCCATAAGCTGATTTCTTCACCATGAGCTGTTTTACACTCGTAAGCTGTTTTCTTCACCCTGAGCTGTTCTACAGTCGTAAGGTAATTTCTTCACCCAGAGCTGTTCTACAGCCGTAAGCTGTTTTCTTCACCCAGAGCTGTTCTAGAGCCGTAAGCTGATTTCTTCACACTGAGTTTTTTTACACCCGTAAGCTGTTTTCTTCGCCCAGAGTTTTTTTATACCCGTACGTGTTTTCTTCTCTGAGCTGTTTTACACTCCTAATCTGTTTTTCTCACTCTAAGTCGTTTTTACGTCAGCGATCGGTTTTTTATCCTGAGCTGATTTCAGGATTTCTTCAGTTGAGTTACGCTATACACCCAGCAAAATTTTTTTAAAATGATAAACGTGTTTTTATTAAGAAACGAACCGCTTGTGCGTAATTTTTTAGCTATGTTTTTGTCAGGCCTCGTGCTCACGACAGAGATAAATAACGCACAAACAAGCGGAAGCTAATAAAAAGCGGGTTATTTGCTTTTTGGCCTGACGGTTTAAAAAAATATAATTTCAAATAGTGCGATACTCAAAATAGATATCCCAGTTTACGAAACCGACCAAACAACAAATGGTTACTAGCCATAACAATACAGTATATCATTCAAACCCAAGTATCAGACTCCAACCACTGGATACAACAACTAAGCACAGGCATCCCCTGGCTAACTGTACTGATACATATAAATATGCTATACGCAACTGGGATACTCTAACCACCTTCTGGGGAACCTCCAGATGGGTTAAAGCCACGACCAGCTGTACAACCTGGGTTCCCTGAAAACAAACAAGCAAGGAAAACAAACCAAGCCCCAGAGGGACATGGGTTCAAACCCCAGTACGGAGAGAAACTGAAACAGCTAAAGAAAAGCATAAGATAAAATGTAGATGCTATGCATGAGACACCGGATAACAACTGAAGGCTTCAACCGAAAAGGGAGCCAAGGAACTCAAACATAGCTCCACGAGATCTGCAACGAATCAGTGGCCACGGGTCCTGGTAAGAATCAAACAACAACAATACAACAAGATACAAGGCTGCATGATACAATACACGAGGGATCTGAAATATGCGTGAACAAATGCGTGTATGCAATTCACATAAAACAGCTAGCATAAACACCGATGCACAGCAAGCAACACACAGCGATGTTCACCAAAACATCCCAGCAACCTCACATTATATCTCACGAACTTCCAAGCTATCACAAGCTCAAAATCCGTACCTCACTTTCTGTGCAACGATTACCACAATTCATGGCCCGTGAAATCTGATCCTGACCTGCTGAACACACGCAAGATACAGGGAAAACATCGACTGGGAGTGCTACGCTCAACCAGAAACTAACACCCTAATACAACTTAACAGGAAGCTCAATTCAAGGCTAGGAACAAGATCTCATCACAGATTCGAAAGGCTACCTGAACGCACAACCACACGGCAGAAAGACAGTAGCTTCGAGATTTCTCTCCAACCCACAACAGCCTCCAAAAGGACTATCAATCGAAAGAGCTTCAAGATAGGAGTCCAACGCTACCTCAAACGTGACGAACGGTGGTCGGAATCAATGGGAATTTGCCGGAGAAACTCACGGTGAACAGTACTAGGGTTCGAGAAACAGAGGTCGAAAATCGAGAGAATATTTCTCTAAGTATGGGATCTGGTACTCAAAATCGACTTCCTTAAATACATCTCGCAGCTGAAATCTGGTTAAATTGTCCACCGACAAAACCAGCAGTCGCGTAACAACCAACGGCTGATACAAATATACCTGACGCCATAATCAAAACGCTGCGTTCCAACTAATTTAGACGGCGTTGTATAGCCCAACAGCTGGATTCCTTACAAACCAAAAGCTGGTACCAGACATCGTGTTCCAATTAAATCAAATGGCATCGCATAACCCTAGCGTCTGGATTTCTTAGCGTTAACCAAAACGACGTCGCACATCCTACGTCATCCAGTCGCTAACTCTCACGCAAAACAACCAGACGAAAGATACAGGAAAGTTCACTGGCGTTGCGTCTGCTCTCAACGAAACAAACAACCAGACGACGCACACGCGAACAAATCTCTCGCAGCTGGTACCCAAAACGGCGTCGCACCAACTTAACTAAAAGCTGTCGTTTCCCGCTCGATACAAAACACGCTAAAACAACGTCTGATCAACAAAACGCGCTACCAGACTTCACCTAAACGGAGACGTTTAGATCTATAGCGCCACCAATTACACACTGCGACTGGATTTCACCACCGACCAGCTTTCACCACAAAACCAGATATCACCACAAAATACCAAAGTTTCCAGAATTGCTTCAAACACCGATTAATCCAACAATTAATCTCATTATTGATTTCCAGGTCTCACATTTCTCCCCCACTAAAAAGGATTTCGTCCTCGAAATCACACACAACAATTCCGGAAAACAACACAGCAACAGAAATCAAAACTGGAATTCGCCTAACACAGGCCAAGAGTTCAAGATAACTGAGCAAACAACTAATGCAGCTAGGGAATAAATACAACTAAAAACTATCAGCTACTGGAAATTTAGCTCAACAGCTACTCAAACAGATGCGGCCACTCGCGCTGCATCTTTTCTTCCAGCTCCCAAGTAGCTTCCTCCCTGCCATGTTTGCTCCATTGCACCATCACCAACGGAATGGTCTTATTCCTCAATTGTTTCTCTTTTTTGCCTAGGATCTGCAAGGGATATTCCTGATAACTCAACGTCTGATCTAGCTCAACCTCGTCAGTTCTCAGCACATGAGACGGATCTGGCTCGTACATCCTCAACATGGAAACATGAAAGACATCATGCAGAGAAGATAATTCCGGAGGCAACAACAGCCGATACGCTAATGGGCCAATCTTCTCAAAATCTCATACGGTCCGACGTAACGAGGGGCTAACTTTTTCTTGTGTCCAAAGCGCATGACACTGCGGAACGGAGAAACTTTGAGAAATACTTGATCACCAAACTGAAACTCTAGAGGTCGACACCTTTTATTGGCATAACTGACTTGGCGATCTTGGGCAACTTTCATCCGCTGTCGAATTAGATCCACATGATCCTTCATTTGCTGCACAAAGTCTGGGGCAGATAGCTGCTTCTCCCCCACTTCTTCCCAACATACTGGCGATCTGCACTTCCTGTCGTACAAAGCCTCAAACGGCGCCATGCCAATCGTTACCTGATAGCTATTATTATAGGAAAACTCCACTAAAGACAACGCGTCTTGCCAGCTACCTCCGAAATCCAACACAACAGCTCGTAACATATCCTCCAACGTTTGGATAGTTCGCTAAGATTGGCCATCTGTCTATGGGTGATATGTTGTTCTCATATCCAAACTGGTACCCAAAGCTGGTTGCAAACTCTTCCAAAACCTGGAAGTAAACCTTGGATCTCGATCTGAGACGATCGAAACAGGCACACCGTGAAGTCTAACCACGAAATTCACATACAGTTTCGCCATTTTCTTTAACGAGAACGTCATCCCATAGGGAATAAAATGTGCAGACTTCGACAGTCGGTCTATAACCACCCAAATATCATCGCATCCTCTGCTAGAACGAGGAAGATGCATCACGAAATCCATCGCTATGTGCTCCCAATTCCATTGGGGAACTTCCAAACTCTGCAACAAACAACCAGGTCTCATCCTCTCGACCTTTACCATCTGACAGTTCAAAAATCGAGCAACGAACCCAACAACGTCGCTCTTTAGGCAAGCCCACCAGAAGTGCGGCTTCAACGCATGGTACATCTTTCGTGAACCAGGATGAACGTCTGCTGCAGTGCGCTTCCCGAAAGATCTCCTACTTCAAATAAATGAGGTTAGGCACAACCAGCCTGCCATGAAACCTCACGCAACCATCAGAAGAAACGGAATAATCCTCAAGTTCCCCAGCCCTGACCTTTAACTTCAACTCATGGATGGAAGGATCAGTCCTTTGAGCCGCTCTTATTGTCGAAACGATCTGTGGCTCCACTTGAAAAGAAGAAACCACACACAATCATCAGTTAGGCACAACCAGCCTGCCATGAAACCTCAACGCAACCATCAGAAGAAACGGAATAATCCTCAAGTTCCCCAGCCCTGACCTTTAACTTCAACTCATGGATGGAAGGATCAGTCCTTTAGAGCCGCTCTTAATTGTCGAAACGATCTGTGGCTCCACTTGAAAAGAAGAAACCACACACAATCATCAGCCGGATAAAATCTCCAACCCGTAGTATTATGATGCTCCTGATCCTTAGAGATATAAAACAAAGCAAGCATCTCAATAGCCTTCCTGCTCAAAGCATCGGCCACTACGTTCGCTTTCCAGGCTGATACTTAATCTCACAACAAAAGTCCTTTAGCAGCTCCATCCAATGACTTTGTCTCATGTTCAAGTCAGGATGCAAAAACAGATACTGCAAACTCTTTTGGTCCGAGTACACCACAAATTGCTCGCCATATAGGTAATACGCCAGATCTTCAGCGCAAAAACCACCGCTGCAAGCTCAAAATCATGGACTGGATAACGAGTCTCATGCGGTTTCAACTGCCGCAAGGCATACGCAATGACTCAACCATTCTGCATCAAAACATAGCCCAATCCATTGAGCGAAGCGTCAGAACAAACAACGAAACCACCTGATCCGGACTGCAGAGACAACACAGGTGCAGTAGTCAGTTTCTCCTTGAGCAATTGAAACGCATTCTCACATTGCTCAGTCCATACAAACCGTTTGTCCTTCTGCGTCAATTTAGTCATCGGCTTTTCTATGCTAGAGAATCCTTCAATGAAACGACGGTAATAGCCAGCCAGACCCAAGAAACTACAAATCTCGGAAACATTTCTGGGACGCTCCCAGTTCAACACAACATCAACTTTGCTGGGATCCACAGAAATCCCCTCGTATGAAACAACATGACCCAAGAAAACAACGCGATCCAGCCAAAACTCGCACTTGGAGAATTTAGCATACAGTTGTTGGTCTTGCAACGTCTGAAGGACAACTCGCAAATGATCCTTATGCTGCAAAGGAGTCTTTGAGTATACCAAGATGTCGTCAATAAACACAATCACGAATTGATGTATGAACTCTCTGAATACCCGGTTCATCAGATCCATGAAAACTGCTAGGGCATTGGTCAACCCAAACGGCATAACCAAAAACTCAAAATGCCCGTACCTGGTACGAAAAGTAGTCTTCGCGACATCCTGATCTCTCACTCTCAGCTGATGATACCCTGAACGAAGGTCGATCTTCGAGTACACCGCAGAACCTTGCAGCTAATCAAACAGATCATCGATTCTCGGCAATGGGTACTTGTTCTTAAGTCGCTTTGTTCAGCTGGCGAAAGTCAATGCACATCCGCATTGAGCCATCCTTCTTCTTAACAAACAAAATGGGTGCTCCCCACGGCGACATACTAGGTCGGATGAAACCCTTCTCCAGCAAATCGTCCAACTGCACCTTGAGTTCTCTCAACTCCGCAGGCGCCAAACTATGCGGGGCATGAAAAATCGGAGCTGTGCCAGGCACCAGCTCAATGCTGAAGTCAATCTCCCGCGTTGGAGGAAAACAAGGAATCTCCTTCGGGAACACATCGGGAAAATGTCGCACCACGGGAACGTCGCTAAGGTGCACACGAGAAGAAGAAGATGCATCCAAAGCGTAGATCATAAAACCAGCATTCCCTAAGGACAACAAACTGAAAAACTCCATCGCTGAGACTAACGGGATCTTCGATCGAGAATCCTGGCCGTAGAAGTCCCACTTCTTGCCAGACAAAGGCCTAAAACGAACAATCCCATGGAAGCAATCCACGGAGGCCCTATAGTTAGACAACACGTCCATCCCAATGATACAATCGAAATCCCACAACATCAGACGGATCAGATTCTCCAACAACACATGCTCACCAAACCGCAACACGCCATCTAACAAAACCTTCTGGGAAAATAGGCTCACACCGCCAGGGGTAGAAGGGATTGTACACAGACCATGCTCAATAACAAACAAATCAGAAATAACGAATGCGATGCACCGGTGTCAAACAAAACACGCGCAGGAAAATAAAAAACGAGACAAGTACCTACGATCACCCAACTCGGCGTCTCCTCTGCCTGCTCCCTAGTGACGACGTTGACATGAGCATGCTGAGGTCTAGAGTAAAAAGGCTGATACGACAGTCCGAATCACGACGGACCAGGATGCTGAACAGCCTGAACGGAGTCTCACCAATCCTGGGTGGCTGAAACTGAGGGGAACAACCCCTAGACTGACCTCCACGACCCTGTGGCTGGGCCGCGGTCTGCTGTGATCCAGCTGACGGACACACTCTAGCAAAATGCCCGTACTGACCACAAATGTTGCAGGAACCCTGCACACCAACACACTGGGTAGAAGGATGCTTTCCACCGCAAAAACAACAAAACTCAGTCCGAGAACCACTGCTACTCGAGCTGCCTGAACCAGAAGAGCCAGAACCGACTTCTTCTTGAACTGCTGACCGCGGGGTCGGAACCTCTGACGGCCAGACTGCTAAGCCAAATGCTGCTGCTGCTGCTGGGGCTGATGGGCTGACTGGGATGCCTGAGAAGACTGCGCCCCCTGACCAGTGGAACGACCACCCTGAGCCACCTGCTGCCTACGTGCACGATGACTCTGCAAACCCTCCTCAATATCAATGGCACTATCAACTGCCTCAGCATACGTCTTGGGTTTGCTGGTCAGCACCATCTGATATAATTCCTCATTCAAGCCGTCTAGAAATCTGGTCCTATTGGCCCTCTCCCGGCCAGAAACGTGCGGAACATACGCCAATAAAGAAGAGAACGTACGTGCATACTCCCTCACCGTCATGGAGCCCTGCTCCAGATGATCGAACTCCCTCTCACGGGCGTTCACATAAGACTCGGGTACATACTCCTGCCGGAAGGTCTCGCAAAACCTGCCCCAGAGATCCCAACGCCGATCTCCAACAAGGTACACGAAGCGCCTCGCCACCAGCGCTCTGCCGCCTTCCTAAGCAAGAGGGTCACCAAACTCAGCCAAAGATCATCATCATACTGAACCCGATCGAATAGACCAATAATGTTCCGGAGCCACGAGTCTGCATCCTCACTGGACTCATCACAATTAAAGACCGGAGGATTCATCCGCTGAAACCTCGCTATAACAACATCCATCCGCTCCACCGGAGCAGGCAAGTCACCAACTTCCTCCTCCTCATCATGTCCAACACGGCTACGACTACGAGCACTACGCTGATCCTCGAATAATGTTCCGGAGCCACGAGTCTGCATCCTCACTGGACTCATCACAATTAAAGACCGGAGGATTCATCCGCTGAAACCTCGCTATAACAACATCCATCCGCTCCACCGGAGCAGGCAAGTCACCAACTTCCTCCTCCTCATCATGTCCAACACGGCTACGACTACGAGCACTACGCTGATCCTCGTTATATCATGTCGATTCCTCAAAATGCCCCTACCTCTACCACGACATATAGGCGGCATCTACGAATACACTCAACAGGATAAGAAACACAAAACAGATACAGCATAAATATCGCAACAATATACAGCACATAATCACAAAGGTCAAGCACATGCAGCACACGACACTGTGCCTAGACTCAAGTGTGATCAAGGAAATTGAGCTTATCCTAGCTTAAGCTATGATACCAAAAATTTCAGGCCTCGTGCTCACGACAGAGATAAAAAACGCACAAACAAGCGGAAGCTAATAAAAAGCGGGTAAAATTATTGATTTTTGGCCTGACGGTTTAAAACAATATAATTTAAAATAGTGCGATACTCAAAATAGATATCCCAGTTTATGAAACCGACCAAACAACAAATGGTTATAAGCCATAACAATACAGTATAGCATTCAAACACAAGTATCAGACTCCAACCATTGGATACAACAACTAAGCACAGGGCATCCCTGGCTAACTGTACTGATACATATAAATATGCTATATGCAACTGGGATACTCTAACCACCTCCTGGGGCACCTCCAGCTGGGTTAAAGCCACGACCCCGACCAAACAACAAATGGTTATAAGCCATAACAATACAGTATAGCATTCAAACACAAGTATCAGACTCCAACCATTGGATACAACAACTAAGCACAGGGCATCCCTGGCTAACTGTACTGATACATATAAATATGCTATATGCAACTGGGATACTCTAACCACCTCCTGGGGCACCTCCAGCTGGGTTAAAGCCACGACCAGCTGTAAAACCTGGGTTCCCTGAAAACAACACAAGCAAGGAAAACAAACCAAGCACTAGAGGGACATGGGGTCAAACCCCAGTACGGAGAGCAACTGAAACAGCTAAAGAAAAGCATAAGATAAAATGCAGATGCTATGCATGAGACATCGGATAACAACTGAAGGCTTCAACCGAAAAGGGAGCCAAGGAACTCAAACATAGCACCACGAGATCTGCAACGAATCAGTGGCCACGAGGTGTGTTCAAAGTGTGGTAATGAGCCACTCGCCTTGACATTACACCCGAATACCAGATGCATCAAACAACTCGACCTGCAGTTGCCTCGCCCATGAACTGTGGTAGTTAACCACTCGGCGCATGGTGGCTAACAAACCCAACAGGGAGATGAGAGTGCGGTATCGCCGCTCGCCCTCGCATCCTGGTAAGAATCAAAAAACAACAATACAACAAGATACAAGGATGCATGATACAATACACGAGGGATCTGAAATATGCGTGAACAAATGCGTGTATGCAATTCACATAAAACAGCTAGCATAAACACCGATGCACAGCAAGCAATACACAGCCATGTTCACCAAAACATCCCAGCAGCCTCACATTATATCTCACGCAACTTACAAGCTCAAAATCCGTACCTCACTTTCTGTGCAACGATTACCACAATTCAAGGCCCGTGAAATCTGATCCTGACCTGCTGAACACACGCAAGATATAGGGAAAATATCAACAAAAGCTCACGGCCAACTACAGAAAGTCACGGCTGGGAGTCCTACGCTCAACCAGCAACTAACACCCTAATACAACTTAACAGGAAGCTCAATTCAAGGCTAGGAACAAGATCTCATCACAGATTCGAAAGGCTACCTAAACGCACCCACACGGCAGGAAGACAGTATCTTCGAGATTTCTCTCCAGCCCACTACAGCCTCCAAAAGGACTATCAATCGAAAGAGATTCAAGATAGGAGTCCAATGCTACCTCAAACGTGACAAACGGTGGCCGGAATCAACGGGAATTCGCCTGAGAAACTCACGGTGAACAGTACTAGGGTTCGAGAAACAGAGGTCGAAAATCGAGAGAATATTTCGCTAAGTATGGGATCTGGTACTCAAAATCGAAGAACAATTCTTCCTTAAATACATCTCGCAGCTGCTGAAATCTGGTTAAAATGTCCACCGACAAAACCAGAAGTCGCGTAACAACCAACGGCTGATACAAATATACCAGACGCCATAATCAAAACGCTGCGTTCCAAATAATTTAGACGGCGTCGTATAGCCCAACAGCTGGATTCCTTACAAACCAAAAGCCGGTACCAGACGTCGTGTTCCAATTAAATAAAACGGCATCGCATAACCCCAGCATCTGGATTTCTTAGCGTTAACCAAAACGACGTCGCACATCCTACGTCATCCAGTCGCTAACTCTCACGCAAAACAACCAGACGCAAGCTACAGGAAATTTGACTGGCGTTGACATCTGCTCTCAACGAAACAAACAACCAGACGATGCACACGTGAACAAATCTCTCGCAGCTGGTATCCAAAACGGCGTCGCACCAACTTAACTAAACGCTGTCATTTCCCGCTCGATACAAAACACGCTAAAACAACGTCTGATCAACAAAACACGCTACCAGACTTCACCTAAACGACGACGTTTAGATCTATAGTGCCACCAATTACACACTGCGACTGGATTTCACAACCGACCAGCTTTCACCACAAAACCAGATCTCACCACAAAATACCAAAGTTTCCAGAATTGCTTCAAACACCGATTAATCCAAAAATTAATCTCATTATTGATTTCCAGGTCTCACAGTTTTACTTTTTCTATGGCAAGGTTACGAAGGAGAAAAGGCAGAAGTTTCCCTACCATATTATGTAATGTTTTAAAGAAATTATTTCAAAGTTTCATGACTTGTTGCAAGGATAACAGACGATCAACATAGGAAGGGTAAGGCAGTTGTCTGACAAACCAGTGTGCCCCTTCAATCAGGAAGGACCAGAATTATGGGTGACGAGCCTATATACCCCTTCACATAGTACAATTTTGGATTTATTCCTCATAGACCTGATATCATATGAGCTTGATCAAGAGACCAGACCTAAGGAGAGCTTGATCCATTCATGGATGAAAGTTGGATCAAGTCCCTTGAAGTCATATTTGACTATCTACAGCTGGCTGATCATGATAAGTCCAGATGTGACATTTTAATGCTTCCTGGGGACGTCATGATATGGTGGTAGGGAGAAAAACTGGCTGTGGGCTTGGACTCCCTCTCATGGGAGAAGTTCAAGAGGGCATTCTATGACCAGTACTTCACTGTTGATGTACGAACTGAGCTGAAGAGAGTTTGTAACTTTGAAGAAAGGGAGTATGTCTGTGCGAGATTACATCCGCAAGTTCGATAGGGGTTGTTATTTTGTTTCCTTGATCGGCAGGGATGCTGAGGAAAACTTTGTCACTTCATTGATGGCCTGCGACCGACGCTTAATGTGGGACCCGAAAACTGATAAGATTAATTGAGTTATTAATCGGGTTTTATTGAGATCAGCTTTGAGTTGTTACTATTGGAGAAGCTATCGGGTTTTGTTTTAGTCCTTAGAACAGTTCTGGAGAGTTAGAGTTGGCACGGAATCTGTTCAGTAGCGAGTGCGGGTCATCGCTGAATGTTAGCGTTCAGCAGTGGTGACGTCAGCAGTTGTCGCTGAGTGGTTGTATTCAGCAGTCGTAGCAAGATAAGTTGTCGCTGTGCAATAGAGAGCGTGCTAGCGTGTTTCAGCAGTGAATAGCTTTACGTCGTCGTTTGGATTAGTTGGAACGACAGCGTTTTGGATTAGCGAAGAAGACTCAGCGGTGAGTTGCGTTAGCTACAGTGTGTGAGAGATCTGTGTTGCGTTGCGAACAAATGTTGGTTAGTTTTTTAGCAGTGAGTAGAGGGTGACGTGTCCAGTTGCGACAATAGTTCTCTGCGACGTCGTTTGAGTTAGTAGCGAAGGCTGTTTTGGCGTAGAGTGAGATCTGTTG
Source organism: Dorcoceras hygrometricum (assembly GCA_001598015.1). Taxonomy (NCBI): domain Eukaryota; kingdom Viridiplantae; phylum Streptophyta; class Magnoliopsida; order Lamiales; family Gesneriaceae; genus Dorcoceras; species Dorcoceras hygrometricum. The sequence continues at coordinate 13,307 of KQ988439.1, read as the reverse complement.
CAAGATCCGTTTGCGAGCGGGAATATCAGTTGTGATAGCTTAAGTTGTCGGTGGAGCTGTTCCCAGTTTCTGTCAGCAGTGACATTTAATAGGTAGCTTGGCATTGTTCTCTATTATTGTTCCCGACACTTAGAATATTTCTCGATTGCCATGTTCTGTCGTGATACCCTATCTACTGTTCATCGAACCTTATCTTCTTTGATTGCCGGCGGTACACAGCTCCGATTGAAGTAAGAGTGGTAGCGTTGGTCTCCTCTTGCTGAGACGCTTCGTTTGGATATTGCTTTCAGACGTTTTCTTGAAGCTGGTGAGGTGTGCGAAGACATCTCCCTTGTGTAGTCTGTTAGCATAAGCATCGGATTTCGCTCCTGGCTTTTTGGGGTAAGTATAGATCCTGCCTTTAAGCTTGTGTAGAGCTTCTGTTGTGTTAGAAAGGTAGGGTAGCGCTGGTGGAGTCCGTAACCAGCTGCTGTTTTCTGTTCTTTGGTCCATGAGGAATTGTGTGTTACCGTTGAGCAGGTGGTAGATCTGCATGCTCGGACGTCATTGTGGCAATCTGCTGTAGTAATTGTTGCACAGAGAATTGAGGTACGGATGTGAGCTTGTTTACAGCTTAGGATTGGGCATGGATTATGTGATTTGCTGTGTATGCTCTTTGGTCCATGAGGAATTGTGTGTTACCGTTGAGCAGGTGGTAGATCTGCATGCTCGGACGTCATTGTGGCAATCTGCTGTAGTAATTGTTGCACAGAGAATTGAGGTACGGATGTGAGCTTGTTTACAGCTTAGGATTGGGCATGGATTATGTGATTTGCTGTGTATGCTTTGTGCTGTTATCGTTTGTGTCTTGTTATGATATCACCTGTTGCATTTGCATACACGCATTATCCTGTTGAGCTCTATTTTGCTAGTTGTGCCTGTTCTGTTGATTTGAGAGTACCAGGATGCTGTGTTTTAGGACGAGCGGGTAGTTCCCGTATACCTCAGAGACCGAGCGGGTAACTCCCATGTCCCTCTACTCCCTGCTGGGTTTGTTAGCCGCTATGAGTGGAGTGGGTAGCTCCCACATCTCATGAGTGGGCAACAGCAGGTGGAGCTGTTTGTTTAGCATCTGGTACGGTGTACTGGAGATGAGTGGGTAGCTCCCATGTGCTCAGTATACCCCGTGGACACTTTCTGTCTTTCCTTTTATCAGATATTGCTGTTGAGATGTTGTTGCGATCCTTTAGCTCCCTGCTTTCGGTTGTAGCCTTGATCCCTTGCGTAGCATTTTCATATTTATCTGTTGCTTTCCTTATGCTGTTTGTATTGCTCTCCGTACTGGGATTTGACCCCGATGTCCTCTGGGGCTTGTGTATTGTTGCCTGTATGTGTTTTCAGGTTTCCCAGGTTTCTCTGCTGGTCGTGGCTTTGACCCAGCTGGAGGTGCCCCAAGAGGTGTATAGAGTGTCCCAGTTAGCGTATAGCATATATGTACTAGTACTGACAGCCGGAGAATGCCCTGTGCTTGTGTGATTCAGTTGTATGCTGTAGTACTTGTATTTGTTTAAATGTTGTACTGTTGTATTGTGTGTTTGTAAACTGGGATATTTAAGTATGGTTGTATTTTAAATTATATGTTTTAAACCGTCAGGCCTAAAGCAAAAAATTTAAGCCACTTTTTGTATGATTCCGCTATTGTTTTCCGTGGTTTAACTCTGAGTAGATCACGAGGCCTGACATATTTGGTATCAGAGCTTAAGCTGGGATAAACTCGATTTCTGTTGATCACACTTGAGTCTAGGAACAGTGTTGTGTGTTGCATGTGCTTTATTATGTGACCTCCTTGCTGCATTTAATTGTGATGTATCTGTTCTGTTGTGACCTTACCCTCTTAGTGTTTCTTAGATGCCGCCTAGACGTAGGGGTAGAGGTATAGGGCAGATTACGGAAGAGTCGGAAGATCAGACCGAAGATGATCAGCGTAGTTTTCCCTCTCGTGGTCGCGGTAGGTGAGCTGAGGATGTGGTTGACGAGTTGGGTGCTCGTGTGAACAATATGGAACTTGTTATGGCGAGGTTTCAGCGTATGAATGCTCAGGTTTTCAATGGGTATGAGTCTAGTGCTGATGCAGATTCGTGGTTGCAGCATGTCACGGGGTTTTTAACCGTGTGCAGTATGATGATGAACTCAAGTTGAGTCTGGCTACTTTCCAGTTGAGGAAAGGTGCGGAGCGTTGGTGGAGAGGCGCTTCGAGGACTTTGGAAGAGACTGGAGTAGGTATTACGTGGGACAATTTTTGTGTTGCTTTTCCCCAAGAGTATGTCCCAGATTCCTACGTGAATGCTCGTGAGCGTGAGTTCGATAATTTGGAGAAGGGCAGTATGTTTGCTAGAGAGTATGCCCGCAGGTTTTCTTCCCTTCTTAAGTATGTGCCGCATGTTTCTGGCCGGGAGAGAGCGAAGAGAACTAGGTTTCTTGAGGGGTTGAACGAGGAGTTGTATTCCTTGGTTTTGGCTAGCTCACCGAAGAGCTATGCAGAGGCGGTGGACAGTGTGATCGACATTGCGGAAGGTTTGAGGAACCTTCGGTCTCGTGGTAGGCCGCAGGTGGCGCAGAGTAGTCGTCCAGTGGTTCAGGGAGCGCAACCTTCCAAGTCTGTGCAGTCGTCTCAGCCACCCCAACAGCAGCAACAAGTAGCACAACAGTTTGGACGTCAGAGGTTTCGGCCTCGTGGTAAGCAGTTTAAGAAGAAGTCTGGTTCTAGTTCTTCGAGCTCTGGTAGTTCCAGCAGCGATGGTACCAAAGTGGAGTATTGTGGACAGTGTGGTGGAAAGCACCCTACAGCATAGTGTGTAGGTGTGCAGGGCACTTGTAATGTCTACGGTAAGTACGGACACTTTGCTAGAGTGTGTCCTTTGTCTGGATCGCAGCATACCGCAGTTCCACCGTAGGGTCGAGGTGGATCGTCTAGAGGTCGTTCTGCTTTTCCTGTTCAGCAGCAGAGGATGGGGGAGCCTCAGTTTAGGCCGTTTCAGCAGCCTGGTCCTTCGCGGTTTGGACAATCTTCCCACCCTCAGTTTTCTGGACCTCAGTTTGCCCAAGTGAACGCCATGACTAGGGAGCAAGTGGAAAGCACACCGGGCGGAGGGATTATCTCAGGTACTTTTCTTGTCTTTGATTTTCCTGCACGTGTGTTGTTTGATTCAGGATCGTCGCATTCTTTTATTTTTGATGCATTTGTGGTTGAGCATGGTTTTCATACCTTTGTGTGATGTTGTATCTGTTGCGACTCCTGCCGGTGCGAGCCTGTTCTCCCACGAGATTTTGTTGAATGGTGTTCTTAGGTTTGGCCAGAGTGTGTTGTTAGCCAACCTGATCAGGCTAGTGATGTGGGATTTTGACTGTATAGTGGAAATGGACGTGTTGTATAGCTATAGGGCCACTGTGGATTGTTTCTGTAATGCCCAGATATTTTAGAGGCCACAAACTAGAAAGATATGAGATTGAGGGATTACAATGCTATTATATTCAACTCTTGATTAATCGAGTTTCAGATTTTATCTATGTATTGTTTAGCTTTTACCATTTAAGAGCTAAATTCCAGATATCAGAAATGCAATTACAGTAGATGTCTAAACAATTCCTACAAACCGATTGAATCCTTTTGTTTTAACTAAAATCAGTAGTTGCGATCAGCAATCGCACTATTTCATGTTCAGCTGTTGCATATTTTATTGTTCATCAGCTGACAGTTTATTCATCAGTTGATAGTTATTTATCAGTTGATAATTTGTTCATCAGCTGGTAATTTGTTCATCAGCTATTGATAGTCAGCAGATGCTTTGATTTCGTAAATTCAGCAGATGCATATTCAGCAGATGCTTTGTTTTTATAAAATCAGCAGCTGCATGGTTATTGTAAAACCAGCAGGTGCATCTCTTTTGCAAAAACCAGCAGGTGTATTCCTTTGTTAACACCAGCAGGTGCATTCATTTGTTAGAGTTCAGCAGCTGCATTCCTTTGTTAGAATTCAGCAGTTGCGTTGTCTTCGTGACATTCAGCAGATGCACTGTTCACCAGAAGGTGCATTCCATTTTGATATTTCAGCAGTTGCTTTATTGTTTTAAGTATAGTTCGTAGCGACTGGTTGTAGCGACTTGTTGTAGCGACTGGTTTAAGTGCTAACGACATCGTTTCACTTACATTTTTTTAAAAGACCTTGCGACTGGATTCTTGTCTTGCGACTGGTTTCCTATTCGTTGCGACTGGTATTGTTCATTCAGTTGCTATTAGTCTTGCGACTGGTACTGTTCACTGTTCATTTTCTTCAGCAGATAACGAAATTTCAGAATTTGATTCCTTACTCATTTACACTTCAATTCAAATGAATCTTTCGACTTAACTGACAGATTCAACTAGCTAACTTATTCAGTTTTCATCTTTGCAAGCTTTACAGAGAAATCCTTTACAGTTCCAGAACATCATTAGACGAGAGAAAACCAGTAATTCGTACAAGAGAGAAAGAAAACAGATTTTAGAAAGAAAAGAAAGAGTAGAACGATGTTTTAGAAAATGTTTTAAGTTTGACAACTAAGAGGGTCCCCAGAAGAAGGGTGAGTGTGCGGCTGACGAACCGTATGCCCTTTCAACAGAGGAAGGATCAGGTGTATAGGTCGACGGATCTGTATATCCCTTCACTATGAGCCATAGTGCTAGAAACTGATATCAGGAGTTTGATCAAACGAATTGGACCAAAATGTTTAAAGTGTTGTCATAATTTCAGAAGGGCACAATTGTGATTTTTATCACAGCTCCAGAGAATGTTTAAAGAAAATGTTTTCAGAATTTGATTATGTTTTATGCTTTCAGTTTCTATCAGAATTCCCAGTTATATATATTATTGCGCTTGTTCATTTCAAAGCGTACGCAGATTTAAGTTATGTATTCATCTTCCAGTTTCAGTTTCAGTATCAGTTCTATTGCATGATTTTTCAATTCCAGATTTACCTGTTGAGCATTCGGCTCACTAGTTTTCATTGAGTGCAGGTGATCAGCAGTAAGAGCTGGAGGGAGATGATCAGAAAGGGAGGATGTGTTTATCGTGGACATCTTCCGTTGTTTCTTTTCAGATTTTGATGTACAGAACTTTAGTTTGGTTTTGTATGTTAGCAGGTTTCTAGCTTCTCATTTTGTAGAAATCTGTATGAACTTTTGAGTAAAGATATATGCAAGTTCACTTGTATTTTATCAACTGTTATGTTAGTTCTTCACTCGTATTTTGTCAGCTGGTATTTCAGTTCCGTGTGTGTTATTTGTTCAGCAGAGGAGTTAGTTCAGCGTTTGGTTTACCCTTCCAGCTGATTCTCTTCATTGTTTCAATTGTTCCGCATTCAGCAGTAATGAATTGTGTTTATTCGCAATTTAGTCCAGAATTTAGTAACGACTTTTATGTTTATTAAGATTGAAAGTTTTGGGTCTTTTAATTCGAACCCCAAATTTCTAAATTTATTTTGAGAAAAGTCCGGTCGTTACAGTTGGTATCAGTGCATGGTTCTTGAGATAAACACACCTCCAGTCTGAGCAGATCTCTCCAGCCGCTTCTAAAATTTGTGAGTTTTAATTCATGTTTTAGCATAAAGTAATCTCTCATATAGAATTGTGGTGGATTTGGGTTACCCTTACAGATATGTCAAGAAGAGGTAGAGGAAGAGGAAGTTTTACAGAAGCAGATAGTGAGTCTGATGGAACGAACCCCATCCTCAATACCATGGCTCAGCTGTTAGAGCGCTTAGTTAACCAAAACAATAATGGGAATGGTCAAACCTCAGGAAGAATAGTTAGTCGTGAAGATCCACAAGCAATACCATGGCTCAGCTGTTAGAGCGCTTAGTTAACCAAAACAATAATGGGAATGGTCAAACCTCAGGAAGAATAGTTAGTCGTGAAGATCCACAAGAGAGGTTTAGAAGACAGAGACCTCAGGAATTTTCTAGCACTACTGATCCCCTTATAGCAGAAAGCTGGATTAAATCCATAGAGGTGATTTTTGATTATTTGCAACTGACTGAACAAGAAAGGACATGGTGTGTGATTTACATGCTGAGAGGGGATGCTATGATATGGTGGGAAGGAGCCAAGTTAACAGTAGAGTTGGAAATTCTTACTTGGGAAGATTTTAAGAGAGTACTTTATGAACAATACTTTACGGCAGATGTAAGACAGCAGTTGCGTAGTGAGTTTTTAACTCTTAAGCAGGGAGAGATGTCTATGCGGGATTATATACGTAAGTTTGAGAGAGGTTGTTATTTTGTTCCTTTAATTGGGACAAATGCAGATATGAAGCTAGAACATTTTGTTGATGGGTTGAAGCCGATGATTAGGCATGATGTTAGATTGGCAGAACCAGTAGATTATAGATCAGCTGTTAATAAGGCCCTACGGGCAGAACAAGATTGGAAAGTAATTGAAGAAGAGAGACAATTGAAAAGACAAGCTTTTCAGCAGAAGGACCGTAGGCAAAATAAGAAACCAAATAATAACCAGCAGGAGTCTCAAGAAAAAGGACCCTTAGTTGTTCAGCCTATCTCTGCTGTTCCTAATTCAGGAACTAGGCCTCCATGTCCAACCTGTAAGAAAAACCATTCAGGCCAGTGTCTTTTTGGCCAGAGAGTGTGTTATACTTTTGGAAAGCCAGACCATATGTCTAGGGAGTGTTCCCAGAAGCGACCACTCATCACCGGTAGAGCTTACATAATGACAGCTGCAGAAACCCCAGCAGATACCTCAGCGGCGACGGGTAAGATTTTGTTGCCAATATGTTTACATTAGCATTGTTAGATTCTGGTCAACTTGTATTTTGTATAAGATAGGTTTGTTAAGAAATTGATATCTAACTTAGAAAAAATAGAAGTAGAGTACTGTGTTTAGGTCCCTTTGAGTTCGAGTTTTATTTCCCGTATGTTTGGAATTGTTCATCTTCCGGTGAATGGTAATATCGGAACTTGACGCTATGTAATCGGTAGTTGTTAGTCGAATCAGTATAAAGTCTGGTTTGATAGACAACAGCTGATAGTGTAGCTGTCGTTCGATGTTTCAGCACCAAAGTTCATTTTTCAGCAATTGAATTCCATTCTTACGACCAGCAGCTGCACAAGTTCATTTCCAGCAGTTGCATTATATCGTTGTATCCAGTAGTTGTATTCATTTTGTTTCGCAACGGCATCGTTTTAATTAATACGTTTGTTGTTAGTAAAAGACCTTGCATCTGGTTCCTATTTATCCCAGCTGGTTTCTTTCAACAATACCCATGAACAGTAGAAATTTGTTTCATTTCCAAGTACTGTTCCAATTTGTTGCGTCTGATTTCATTTCATCGATGCGTCTCTTCTAGTAGAATTAGATGCTCAGATAAGAACCCGTTTAAGTAACCTTAGATTTAATTTATGAGGAAGTTCTAGTAAAGATTCTTTCAAAAGAAAAACCGTAAGTTAAAGAATAGAACTATCCCTTGATTAAGATGCAGTGGGTAAGTCACACTGAAAGAGAAATTATGTGGGAAGGTGATTATGACTTGTAGAAAAGGTACCCAGATCTTTTAAGTAAGAAATTTCGAGGACGAAATTTTGTTAAGGGGGGTAGGTCGTAATGCCCAGATATTTTAGAGGCCACAAACTAGAAAGATATGAGATTGAGGGATTACAATGCTATTATATTCAACTCTTGATTAATCGAGTTTCAGATTTTATCTATGTATTTTTTAGCTTATACCATTTAAGAGCTAAATTCCAGATATCAGAAATGCAATTACAGTAGATGTCTAAACAATTCCTACAAGCCGATTGAATCCTTTTGTTTTAACTAAAACTGTTCGGTTTTCATATGCATTATTTGGTTTAAAACAGAGCACGCTTCTTTCAGAATTTGGCATATTGAATTGAATGCGTTTCTTCCTTAGGCATTTACAAATCATATAAATAGGATCTTAAGCTGTTTCATGCATCATTACTTTCAAAATCAAATCATATAAAGCGGTGCTCTCTCTCAAGAAGCCGAACAAAATACTTTCAAAGTGTTTTAAAGGAACAGGCGGTGCGTTAGGAGTTGCTGGATTTCTACCGTGATTTGTGTTCAAGAATTCAGGCAAGTAAACTCTGTTTCTTGCTCACTCAGTGAAAGCATATATTTGATTCTGTTTGCATGATTATATGACAGAAATGCAATTACAGTAGATGTCTAAACAATTCCTACAAGCCGTATGTAATCCTTTTGGTTTAACTAAAACTGTTCGGTTTTCATATGCATTATTTGGTTTAAAACAGAGCACGCTTCTTTCAGAATTTGGCATATTGAATTGAATGCGTTTCTCCTTAGGCATTTACAAATCATATAAATAGGATCTTAAGCTGTTTCATGCATCATTACTTTCAAAATCAAATCATATAAAGCGGTGCTCTCTCTCAAGAAGCCGAACAAAATACTTTCAAAGTGTTTTAAAGGAACAGGCGGTGCGTTAGGAGTTGCTGGATTTCTACCGTGATTTGTGTTCAAGAATTCAGGCAAGTAAACTCTGTTTCTTGCTCACTCAGTGAAAGCATATATTTGATTCTGTTTGCATGATTATATGATATTTTAAAGAAAGGAAGATGGCTTCGGCTGTTCTTCAAAACCAGAAAAGTTTATGCTCTGTTTTATGAAGGTTGCGTTTTACTGTTATTTTAATCCAGAAAGTTTACAGAAAATGGTTTGATGATGTTCTTTTAGTTAGTTCTTAAGTTTTCTTCAGAAATTCCATCGAAATAGTTTACAAGTAGCTTATTCGATCTTTTCCAGAAATTTCTTCAAATATTTTGAATTCTTCAGACAAAGGTAACCTTCGTAGTTCATGTTTATCTACATGTTAAGTATGAGAGCTGGTTCTTATACCATTGCTGATATTGCTTTGTCGAAAGTATTCTAAGTATAGATTTCAGCTATTGTAATGTTTGAGTTCAGTAGTTGCGATCAGCAGTCGCACTATTTCATGTTCAGCTGTTGCATATTTTATTGTTCATCAGCTGACAGTTTATTCATCAGTTGATAGTTATTTATCAGTTGATAATTTGTTCATCAGCTGGTAATTTGTGCATCAGCTATTGATAGTCAGAAGATGCTTTGCTTTCGTAAATTCAGCAGATGCATATTCAGCAGATGCTTTGTTTTTATAAAATCAGCAGCTGCATGGTTATTGTAAAACCAGCAGGTGCATCTCTTTTGCAAAAACCAGCAGGTGTATTCCTTTGTTAACACCAGCAGGTGCATTCATTTGTTAGAGTTCAGCAGCTGCATTCCTTTGTTAGAATCCAGCAGTTGCGTTGTCTTCGTGGCATTCAGCAGATGCACTGTTCACCAGCAGGTTCATTCCATTTTGATATTTCAGCAGTTGCTTTATTGTTTTAAGTATAGTTCGTAGCGACTGGTTGTAGCGACTTGTTGTAGCGACTGGTTGTAGCGACTGGTTGTAGCGACTGGTTTAAGTGCTAACGACATCGTTTCACTTACATTTGTTTAAAAGACCTTGCGACTGGATTCTTGTCTTGCGACTGGTTTCCTATTCGTTGCGACTGGTATTGTTCATTCAGTTGCTATTAGTCTTGCGACTGGTACTGTTCACTGTTCATTTTCTTCAGCAGATAACGAAATTTGAGAATTTGATTCCTTACTCATTTACACTTCAATTCAAATGAATCTTTCGACTTAAATGACAGATTCAACTAGCTAACACTGGTTTCCTATTCGTTGCGACTGGTATTGTTCATTCAGTTGCTATTAGTCTTGCGACTGGTACTGTTCACTGTTCATTTTCTTCAGCAGATAACGAAATTTGAGAATTTGATTCCTTACTCATTTACACTTCAATTCAAATGAATCTTTCGACTTAAATGACAGATTCAACTAGCTAACTTATTCAGTTTTCATCTTCGCAAGCTTTACAGAGAAATCCTTTACAGTTCTAGAACATCATTAGACGAGAGAAAACCAGTAATTCGTACAAGAGAGAAAGAAAACAGATTTTAGAAAGAAAAGAAAGAGTAGAACGATGTTTTAGAAAATGTTTTAAGTTATGACAACTAAGAGGGTCCCCAGAAGAAGGGTGGGTGTGCGGCTGACGAACCGTATGCCCTTTCAACAGAGGAAGGATCAGGTGTATAGGTCGATGGATCTGTATATCCCTTCACCATGAGCCATAGTGCTAGAAACTGATATCAGGAGTTTGAACAAACGAATTGGACCAAAATGTTTAAAGTGTTGTCATAATTTCAGAAGAGCACAATTGTGATTTTTATCACAGCTCCAGAGAATGTTTAAAGAAAATGTTTTCAGAATTTGATTACGTTTTATGCTTTCAGTTTCTATCAGAATTCCCAGTTATATATATTATTGCGCTTGTTCATTTCAAAGCGTACAGAGATTTCAGTTATGTATTCAGCTTCCAGTTTCAGTTTCAGTATCAGTTCTATTGCATTATTTTGCTATTCCAGATTTACCTGCTGAGCCTTCGGCTCACTAGTTTTCATTGAGTGCAGGTGATCAGCAGTAAGAGCTGGAGGGAGATGATCAGAAAGGGAGGATGTGTTTATCGTGGACATCTTCCGTTGTTTCTTTTCAGATTTTGATGTACAGAACTTTAGTTTGGTTTTGTATGTTAGCAGGTTTCTAGCTTCTCATTTTGTAGAAATCTATATGAACTTTTGAGTAAAGATATATGCAAGTTCACTTGTATTTTATCAGCTGGTATGTTAGTTCTTCACTCGTATTTTGTGAGCTGGTATTTCAGTTCCGTGTGTGTTATTTGTTCAGCAGAGGAGTTAGTTCAGCGTTTGGTTTACCCTTCCAGCTGATTCTCTTCATTGTTTCAATTGTTCCGCATTCAGCAGTAATGAATTGTGTTTATTCGCAATTTAGTCCAGAATTTAGTAGCGACTTTAAAGTTTATTAAGATTGAAATTTTTGGGTCTTTTAATTCGAACCCCAAATTTCTAAATTTCTTTTGAGAAAAGTCCGGTCGTTACAGTTGGTATCAGAGCATGGTCCTTGAGATAAACACACTTTCAGTCTGAGCAGATCTCTCCAGCCGCTTCTAAAATTTTTGAGTTTTAATTCATGTTTTAGCATAAAGTAATCTTTCATATAGAATTGTGGTGGATTTGGGTTACCCTTACAGATATGTCAAGAAGAGGTAGAGGAAGAGGAAGTTTTACAGAAGCAGATAGTGAGTCTGATGGAACGAACCCCATCCTCAATACCATGGCTCAGCTGTTAGAGCGCTTATTTAACCAAAACAATAATGGGAATGGTCAAACCTCAGGAAGAATAGTTAGTCGTGAAGATCCAGAGGTTTGACAAATGCTCCTGTAGTTTATATGGAGTTGATGAATAGAGTCTTTAGAGAGTTCATCGATCAGTTTGTGATTGTGTTTATCGATGACATTTTGGTGTACTCTAAGACTCCGATGCAGCATAAAGAGCATTTGATGCTAGTTCTTCAGAAGCTTCGAGACTCGCAGTTGTATGCTAAGTTCTCCAAGTGTGAGTTTTGGTTAGACCGAGTCGTGTTTCTGGGTCATGTGAATTCTGTTGATGGTATTTCTGTGGATCCAGTAAGGTTGAGGTTGTTCTTAACTGGGAGCGTCCCAAGAGTGTTGCTGAGATTCGTAGTTTTTTGGGATTGGCTGGCTATTATCGTCGTTTTATAGAGGGATTCTCTAGTATAGCTAAGCCAATGACGCAGTTGACTCAGAAGGACAAGAGTTTTGTTTGGACTGAGCAATGCAAGAGTAGTTTTCAGTTGCTCAAGGAGAAGCTAACTACTGCACCTGTGTTAGCTCTGCCGTGTGGTTCAGGTGATTTTGTTGTTTGTGAAGATGCTTCCTTGAATGGATTGGGTTGTGTGTTGATGCAGAATGGTCGAGTCATTGCTTATTCCTCTTGGCAGTTGAAGCCGCATGAGACTCGTTACCAGTTCATGATTTGAAGTTAGCAGCAGTGGTTTTTGCTTTGAAGATTTGGCGCCACTACCTATATGGTGAGAAATTTGTGGTGTACTCTGACAACAAGAGTCTTCAGTATCTATTTTCTCAGTCAGATTTGAACATGAGACAGCGTAGATGGATGGAGCTGCTAAAGGATTTTAATTGTGAGATCGAATACCAGCCTGAGAAGATGAATGTAGTTGCTGATGCATTGATCAAAAAGGCTCAAGTGGCGATGCTGGCTTCGATGCAGAAAATTTGTGGTGTACTCTGACAACAAGAGTCTTCAGTATCTATTTTCTCAGTCAGATTTGAACATGAGACAGCGTAGATGGATGGAGCTGCTAAAGGATTTTAATTGTGAGATCGAATACCAGCCTGAGAAGATGAATGTAGTTGCTGATGCATTGATCAAAAAGGCTCAAGTGGCGATGCTGGCTTCGATGCAGATTTCGAAGGTCCATGAGCATCTTAGTACTACTGGTTGGAGGTTTTACCCCGCTGAGGATTATGTTGCGGTGTCTTCGTTGCAAATTGAGCCACAGATTGTTGCTAGCATTAGAGCAGCTCAGAGGACTGATCCATCCATCCATGATTGAAGCTGAAGGTGAGAGATGGACAGTTCGAAGACTATACTTTCTCTTCTGATGGTTGTTTGAGGTTTCGTGGCAGGCTGGTTGTGCCAAAGCTGATTTATTTGAAGGAAGAGATCTTGCGAGAAGCGCACTGCAGTAGATACAGTGTCCATCCTGGTGCAAGGAAGATGTATCATGCCTTGAAGCAGCATTACTGGTGGGCAGGTTTGAAGAGTGATGTTGCTGATTTTGTGGCCAAATGTCTGAATTGTCAGCAAGTCAAGGCAGAGAGGATGAGACCTGGTGGTCTATTGTAAAGTCTGGAAGTGCCCCAATGGAATTGGGAGCACATAGCAATGGATTTTGTCACACATTTGCCTCGTTCCAGCAGAAGTTGTGATGTGGTTTGCGTTGTGATAGACAGATTGTCGAAGTCTGCACACTTCATTCCCTACAATATGACATATTCTTTGAAGAAGATGGCGAAGCTGTACATAGATTTTGTGGTGCGTTTGCATGGTGTGCCAGTTTGAATTGTTTCAGATCGTGATCCGTGGTTTACTTCCAGGTTTTCGAAGAGTTTGCAAACAGCTTTGGGAACTAGATTGGCTATGAGTACAGCTTATCACCCCCAAACAGATGGCCAATCGGAGAGAATTATCCAGATTTGGAGGATATGTTGAGAGCTGTTGTGATGGATTTTAGTGGTGTTAGAGTAGATGCCCAACTAGCCAACTTGTGG
>KQ988438.1:121223-166859 GCA_001598015.1 Dorcoceras hygrometricum | reverse complement strand
AGGTCTCACCCAATCCCGACGCCTGGTGACCCCAAATGAGTCGGCAAACGGGTCAAAGTGAGACGCCTATCATGTAGAGTCTCAATGACGTTTCGAGTCGTGAGAACTAATCAGTACAACCAAGACCTCGGACTTATCCACTCGATAAATGGTAACCACTTGGAAAGTCCGAAGGAGGGTAGTTCGATAGATCACCAGGTCACTATCTATCTGCATGCTCAGAACATCACAATGTTCCCTACCAATGAAACATGTTACTTCGCATCGCAGATACTAGTCTCGAACTCGGGCGGCCTTATCCTCATTTTGACGGCCCAATCGACTAGGAACATGTTCAGAATACACAGCAACTATTAGATGTGTTTCATGATAGCCGTCATACCCACTATCACATCTAACATACGCTTTAGTGCATTCTAGGTCTTTACTCAACGCAATTGTAAATTATTACACACATAATGAAAGTAAAGAACGCCATATAAGTAAATGCGAATATCATATATAAAGACTATTTGTACAAGAGTATATAAAACCCACACGCCACAAGTTGGCTAGTTGGGCATCTACTCTAACAGTAACACCCCGAGAAATGCCCTATGAATGGTTTATAGTGCTGTTTGTATTGTATTGAACGTTTCTCGGCGCTTATTTTAAACTTCCGCTGCGCCGCCGGGATACGGGATCCGGATCCACCACCGCTTTCCCAACAAATCCTTGTAGTTCCTCCTCCAATGCCCAGGCTTGTGGCAGTGGTGGCAAACATCCTCAGACTTGTTTGGCTTGGAAGCCTTTGCCTTGGGCTTCTTGGCGGACTTTTCCTCCTTTGCAGGGGCAAAACGCTTCTTACCCTTGCGTCTGGGCCCCTTCTTCGTAGAGGAAGAAGAGCCCATAAGGAGGACGGGCTTGTCCTTCTTTATGGTCCCCTCGAACACTACAAGCATGTTCACCACCTCTTCAAGGGTGACTTCCAGCTTGTTCATGTTAAAGTTGACCACAAAGGGCTCGAATGCAGCAGGGAGTGAGAGGAGAAGCAGATCCACAGACAGCTCATGTGGAAGTGTGATATCGAGGCCCATTAGCTTTTCAATGAGCCCAATCATACGAACCCCATACTCGCGGACCGAAGTCCCATCGCGCATGCGGCTCGTCATAAGCTCCTTGACAGTAGTGAACCTCTCAGTCCGAGAGTTCTCCCCATACAGCTCTTTGAGATGAAGGTGTATGTCAGCAGCATACACCGTCTTCTCGAAACGCCGCTGCATTTCGTTTGACATCGATGCCATCATATAGCACCGTGTCTTAAGCTCATCATCCCACCATTTATTCAGCTTTGTCAGCTCATCAGGGCTGATGTCGGCAGGGGCTTCCTTCGAAGGGCTCTTCTCTAACGTGTAGAGAAGTTTCTCCGAAGCCAATACAATATTGAGGTTTTGAAGCCAGTCTTGGTAGTTCAGACCAGTGAACTTGTTGCTATCCAGTATAGCAGCAAGTGGATTTTTGATCGAAGACATTATAAAGCAGTTTATACTGAAAAAAAAAACAAACATGCATTACTAACTATATATGAAAAGCGCTAAGACATAAAACAAGGTCATTTAGTTTTATGAATTACCCTCCCACTATTTTAACGATTTCACCATCCTCTAATGAAATCGAGAAAGCAAGTTTCCTTAGTGGGTACACAGAGTCCAATCAAGAGATCATGGTCCGGAATAATATCAGCCAACCATGACCCTCAAAAGGTAGAGCCCAATTGCAACAGGTGCAACCTCCATGTATTTACCTCACGTCCAGTAAGGACCCAATAATATGACGCCGATTACTATCACGTGTCAAGATGACCCATCAATGTTGAGTTGTGAAGGACGGTCCCCTTAACGTCCCCACTAATATGAGCCAACCTTAAAGCGAGTTCCAACCAACTCACAGCGAGTGTCAATGACGTGTACAGCTTTCCGGCATACATAACCCCCTCAATAATATGAGCCAGGTCATGTATGCGGGTAGTATCGACGTACACTCATTGTTGATGGAAGGTAGGAAAATTTAAACAAATTTAAATTCCCTTAGTTTATCGAATAAACTTTTAATCTTGATATTAATTTTAAATTATATTTAAAATGAGGGATTTTAATTTTGAAAATTCGGTCTCATTAATTTTAAATCACAATTTAAAGCGCGGATTCAACAGACATATATCGCATATATAAAATTTGGGATGATCGATAGCGAGAGCTATGCTGTCCGTGGTTGCAAATCACGGACCTAGGTCCAGTCCTAGGTGAAATGCAGTATGCAATGCAATCCTATTACATTTGCTTCCAGTTTTACAAAGTTTCGGTCTTCAATATCTTTGATCATCATCTCCACCATCTTCAAACATGTCCTCCCACTAAATCTAATATTTACATTTAAATATCCATGACACATTGGGATACAATTTTAAAGGGGTGGGAACGGGCCATAAACCAGGCCCACTTTGTAAATGATATCAACAATATTACAACCGAAATACGCAAAACCTAGCATACACCTAAGACATTGGTCACGGCTCTCGATCATCCCAAAACACAATCAATTCAAATAATTGACATAAATTAAACAATCAAATCAAATTTGATAATTTTCCAACAAAATCATATTTCAAATATAAAATCATATTTTATAAATAAAATCACATTTTGTCAATTTTAATTGCATCAAATTGGGCTTAAAACAATTTTAGGCCCAAAATCTCAAAAATTCCAAAAATCAATTTTGGTCCGATCAAAAAGGCAAAATATCAAATATTGGCCCGAAAACCCCTCGGGCCGCCCGGAACTGGCCCGAAACAAACCCTAGAAGTCAAAAACAGTGTCGCAACACCGCCTCGGGATCACCGCACGACGGCGCACCGCAGCCTGCACTGCGTGAGGCACAGGGCCGCACGCTGCACGCGCCACTGCTCGCAACTCGTGCGCACGGTGGCTGCCACCTACGCGCACAGTGCGCGCAGGTGGGCGGCAGGCGCCGCGTGCCACCGTTAGCGACAATCACGCATGGTGGCTGGCCATCGGCACTGTAGCTGCACGCAGCTATATTGCCCGTAGCTGCACGTGTGCGTGGGCGCCGCATGCTACAGTGCGCAGCGCCACACGCTACAGTGCGCAGCGCGCGCACGATGTGCGCGCGGGCGCCGCACGTTGCGCGCGGCGGTGCCCGATACAAAATTTTTTTTTTTGTTTTTGAAATTTTGAAATCAGATGCAATTCAGGCACAAATATGTATTGATAGATCCGAGCCTTGGCTCTGATACCACTGTTGGCGCAGCGGCGGATCCGGATCCCGTTTCCCAGGGCGCAGCGGAAGTTTAAAATTTTTGCACCGGGAATCGGTCAATAAATAATAATGAAAGCACTAAAACATACATAGGATGTTTCAATGAAGGTTACCATGCTGGCGTCTAGGCGCCTGCTCCGACCAGATTCACAGGGAATCTGGCACTTCAACGGTAGGCGGCGGTAGATCTCCTAATCCGGTCAACGACTGGAAACAAGACTCCTTCGTCAGTCTGCACTAGAAGAGCTGATGAATTTGCCACGAACGGAATCTCCACGACAAGGTGATCGGAACAAGTCCGATCACGGCAAGCGGCGGCGGTCGAGAGAGGCGTGGAGGAGAGGGGTGGGCGGTGCTTGGAGGCTAGGGTTTTGTGTTGTGTAGTGTGTTATACAACCCTAGAACAAGTCATATACATAAAGGTGATGCATGGGCTTGAACCAACCCAATGGGCCTGGGGCGGGCCCAGGTCCATATGAACATTCAGTTCAACCGTATCACCGTGGCTTCATCATAACTCCGATCGACGATCAGATCGGACCGATCTACATAGTTTCCAAAACTGAGTATTATGATGTGAAAACAGTTTTTCAGACCACCTAGTCCAAAATTGCAGTTTAGCCCCTCAAGTTTCAAGGATAGTCAAACTAGCCCAAACTTTAGGGAAATTGCAATTTGACCACTGTCGACTTTTAGGAAGTCGCACTCCCTAAATTCCTCCTCCTATGCTCAACACATTGAGCTCAGTTTCCATGTGGGAATCGTGAAACCAGTACTTGTGACCCTCAATGGTTCAGGGATACAGCTAGTCGTGGGCTCACAACCATTGTGACTCCGAAATCATAATTTCGGACTTACCCATCGGATCATGGTAAAGCGCCTAGCACATCGCCCCATGATCCCCTAGGTATCACTGATAGTGCCTGCAAGAACCAGTCGGTCATGGTTAGCGTACAGTACGATCCTTTCAACACATATATCCCGATCAGATCAACGACCATTGGTGAATCGAGAGTCGCTAGAGATCCAATAACTATGCATACATCTTGGAGATCAAATAGTGACATCGCGAGTGTTACTAGGTAAACCCATTTACCTAAAACACATCTAGTACTTGGCCAGAGATTTATCACACTATTATCTCCTCGGATAGCATAGGATATCCACGCATAAAAGCGAGCGGTGAATCCTCGACAACGAAGCATCGACTCCTACATGCATCGGGACCTCACCCAATCCCGCCACATAATGACCCCAAATGAGTCGGTAAACGGGTCAAAGTGAGGCACCTATCATGTAGAGTCTCAATGACGTTTCGAGTAGTGAGGACTAATCAGTACAACCAAGACCTCGGACTTATCCACTCGACAAATGGTAACCACTTGGAAAGTCCGAACGAGCGTAGTTCGATAGATCACCAGGTCACTATCCATCTGCATGCTCAGAACATCACAATGTTCCCTACCAATGAAACATGGTACTTCACATCTCAGATGCTAGTCTCAAGCTCGGGCGGCCTTATCCTCATTTTGACGGCCCAATCGACTAGGAACGAGTTCAGAATACACAGTGACTATTAGATGTGTTTCAGGATAGCCATCATATCCACTATCATATCTAACTTACACTATAGTGCATCCTAGGTCTTTATCCAACACAATTGTTAACATTATAACATAATGAAAATAAATAATGCCATAAAAGAAATGCGAATTTCATAAATAAATATCGTTATACAAAGAGTCAATAAAACTCACACGCCACAAGTTGGCTAGTTGGGCATCTACTCTAACATTCGGTACCACCAATATTCCTCGAAATCTCAAACATACATCCGAAGCAACAGTAAAATCATCAGACTGACCATTCTGAGCCTTAATCTTCAATTCGTGGATATAAGGATCAGTCCTCTGTGCCTCCCTGATTTCAATCACAATCTGTAGTTCAACTTGAATGGAAGAAACTATGAAGTAAACTGATCACTCGGCTGAAATCGCCAACCAGATGTACCCAACTACTCGTGGACTCTTGATATACTCAAAGATGTTAGCATCGGAGGCTGGGCTTTCCTACTCAAGGCATCGGCTACTAAATTTATCCGCCCAGACTGATACTGTATCTCGCAGTCGAAATCCTTGAGCAACTCCATCCAACGACGTTGTCTCATATTCAGATCTGACTGAGTGAAGATATACTTCAAACTCTTGTGGTCGGTGTACACCACAAAATCCTCACCATACAAGTAGTGACGCCAGATCTTCAAGGCAAACACAACCGCGGCCAACTCCAAATCATGAACGGGGTATCTCGTCTCGTGGGGCTTCAACTGTCGAGACGCATACGCAATAACATACCCATTCTGCATCAGAACACAACCTAACCCGCTCAGAGAGGCATCGAAGCAAACAACAAAGCCTCCCGATCCAGATGGTAAATCCAACACAGGAGCAGTAGTCAACTTCTCCTTAAGTGTCTTGAAACTCGACTCGCACTCATCTGTCCAATCAAACTTCCTATCCTTCTGGGTCAACTGAGTCATCGGCCTTGCTATCGAAGAAAACTTCTCGATGAAATGCCTATAATAGCCGGCCAGACCCAAGAAGCTACGGATCTCAGAAACATTCCTAGGTCGCTCCCAATTAAGAACTGCTTCGATCTTACTAGGATCCACAGAAATCCCTTGTGCAGAGATGACATGACCCAAAAAGATTACTCTATCCAGCCAAAATTCACACTTGCTGAACTTGGCATACAACTGTGAGTCTCTCAACTTCTGCAATAGCAATCTCAAATGCTTCTTATGCTCTCTAAAACTCCTCGAATACACCAAGATGTCATTTATGAAGACAATCACGAATCGATCGATATACTCGCTAAAGACGCGATTCATCAAATCCATGAAAACAGCAGGGGCATTCGTCAACCCAAACGGCATCACAAGAAACTCATAGTGCCCGTATCTCGTCCGAAAAGCTGTCTTCGCTACATCAGCGTCTCTAATTCGCAACTGGTGATAGCCATAGCGCAAATCAATCTTCGAGTATACGGCCGATCCTTGCAACTGATCAAACAAGTCATCAATCCTCGGCAACGGATACTTATTCTTGATCATTTCTTTGTTCAACTGCCGAAAATCTACACACATCCTCATAGATTCATCTTTCTTCTTCACAAACAGAATCGTATCTCCCCAAGGCGACATACTCGGTCGGATGAAGCCTTTTCTCAAGAAGATCTCTCAACTGATCCTTGAGTTCTTTCAACCCTCAGCTGGCGCCAATCGATATGGAGCTCTATAAATCAGGGTTGTCCCTGTCACCAACTCTATACTGAAATCGATCTCTCTTTTCGGAGGGAATCCAGGAATCTCATCTGGAAACACATCTGGGAACTCACGGACAATCGGGATGTCACTCAATTCCAATCGCGACTCTTGGAAAACATCGAGCGCATAGATCATAAATCCAGCGTTACCCAGCGACAACATACTAAACATTTCCATGGCGGACACCAGTGGAATCTTCGAGCACGAATCAGCACCGTAGAAATCCCACTTCTCTCCCGACTCGGGGCGAAATCTCACCACATCATGGAAACAATCAACGGTAATCTTATAGCTGGACAATACATCCATTCCCAAGATACAATCAAAATACCTTATCTCCAAGGAGATCAAATTCGCCACTACAACATTCTGATCAAACCGGATCACACAATCCACCACAATCTCACGGGACAACAACCAACACCAGCAGGAGTAGACACAGATACAACATCACACAGTGGGGTAACTCTCAACCCACACTCATGCACAAACCATGCAGAAACAAAGGAGTGTGATGCTTCTGTATCAAATAAAACTCTCGCAGAGAAATCAATGATAGAGCATGTACCTGCGATAACTCCACTAGGTATCTCATCAACCTGCTCCCTCGACAAGGCATTCACCTGGGCCTGCTGCGGTCCCGGAAACTAAGGTTTCGAAGGTCCTCCAAACCTAGACGATTCACGGGGTTGGAATCTAGATCGTTGGGTTGGGGCAGGACGTTGCGGCCTCTGCGAAGAACCATCGGCCGAACCTTGTTGCGAAGGAATCGAAGACTGTGCCCTCAACAAAGGACACACCCTCAGAAAGTGTCCAGGCTGCCCACAGTTGTGGCGTCCCCTGAACTCCACGGCAGTGCGAAGTCATGTGCTTACCACCGCACTGTCCACAAGATACTCTGTAAGGATCGAAGGATCAGATCTCTTAGACAAAAATAAGCTAAACAACACAACAGGGGCCGAGAGATCTGATCCATAAAAAATAAATGAACTAACGCTGCAAAGGAGCTACAATTGCTCACGGTTCTTGAACATATAATAGAGCACCGGTGACAGATCTGGTATGTAATAAAAACATGCGGAAAACACCAGAACTGAATCCAAAAATTTTAAAACTACTCGACGCAAACAGATTCCTTAAAACCGATGTTAATGTGACAGTGCATGTGGAATCTGTTTGCTATGAGTGTGCTAAATTAAATGCATATGCGGAAGTACTATAATTAAAAGAATACAATACACTGCTATTTGTTTCTGGAAGTTCGGATATCAATATCCTACGTCTCCCCTTCTTCCAAATCTGGAAGGCATCCACTAGAAGAATTTGATCCGCAGACCCAATCGAATTTGGGACTTACCCACTGCCCAAATTCGAACTCCTAGAACTACACCAGCCCTCAGCTGTGTACATCCAATCACTTGTTTTACGCCTCTGTGAGAAAGGCTACAGACATAGAGTTTAACGTCTTCGTGTTTGGACAGGATCTGGTTTTGAATTGGGTTTGAGATTCATTCACTATACTGTTTCGCTCAACTCTCAGGAATGTGAATGAATCTCTGTGTGTGTGAGATATACAGTGAAGCATAGCTCTCGTATGAAATAAAATCTCACACAACTGGGAAATGCTCCTAATGAGCTGATGAAGACTCAGCAGATGGCCGGCTGCTTTGTCTCCGTTTTTGTTCCCATTTTAACACTGTTTTATCTTCTGATATTATCTTTTTGTTTCACAGTGTCTCGATCTCTATTTCTGCCATCATTAATTGATCGATCACAAATCTTCAACAATGATTCTTGTATTTATATCTACTGTTCAAATTCTTCCCGTTTGACACACTTTCCTTCCCGTTGAAAGATGTTCTGTAAAGTACCGACATGATTGTCCTTGTGTCCTTTCTTTGCAGGCTTTTGTCTTCTTCTGAATAAGCTTTGAACTTTGATCAGCTTCTGCTTTGATTCAGCTTCTGCTTCGATTCAGCTTCTGCTTCGATTCAGCTTTTGCTTCGATTCAGCTTCTGCTTCGATTCAGATTTTGCTTGTATCTTTTGTTCATTGCTGATCGACATCTGATATGGCTTGTCTTTACTGCTGAACATACTTCTGTTCACTGCTGAACAACTGTAGCTCACTGCTGAACAACTTCTGAATATAACGGCTGAATGCTTGCAACTGATGAATGCTTGCAACGGCTGATTGCTCTAACAGTTGAATTGCTGTCCCGACGTCTGATCAACATTTCTTCTTCACTTCTGAATCACATCTGAATTAGCAACTGCTCAACATCTAACTTATGTTGCAACAGCTGATTTCTTCTGTTCAAATACTCCAACAGCTGAAATACATCTCTTCGTCGTTATGCGATGCAACTTTCTTCAACACATCAGACTTCCATTATAAAACCTGCTATCATCTGCACACTACGTAGATTTGTTAGAAACACAATAATAAGTTTTGTGTAATTCAAAACTAAGATCTGGATCTGCTTACTCAGATCCATCAATCTCTCCCTTTTTGATTTACACAAAACTTTAGATAACAAATGCATGATCTAAAAATTCTCTCCCTTTTTGTGGGAATCAAAAAGGGTTCGAAAACTGGTTTTCCCGACAAATTTTAAATAAAGCTCTCCCTACACTATCACAGCAATAATTGTGACAGCAGGAGTTTTTCAGATTTTAAAAAATAAAAGAAATTTTGGGAACAACCATATGCAACAATATGATATGATTTTGAAACAACAAACCGTATGCTACCATTTAGCTTATATATATTCAGACGAGAGTTAAGAATAAACGAATAACAGATTTTCTTCCATTTTATTCCAGATGTGGCCCCATAACCACATCTGAAAATCTTGGCATACACACAGATTTATGAAGTCTGTGTCAGCTCGTCAGAGGAAATATTACTGCATTTTGTTTCGGAAAATGCTCTGTCATTCGAAGATTATTACTCTCCCTGTCTTTTATAATGTAAGCTCAAATCATTTTAAAAACGCAGCACCAGCTGAAATTCCGCAAAAACAGATTTTGAAAAGAAACATTAGAGCACCTTAAGTAAACTTGTTTCAAATAGAACACGTGCTACTGAATCACCTAAATTATTCAGATTTGGCTAAAAACAACAACTGAACTACCGAATTTTCTTTCATTTCTCCTGTTTTGTCACATGTGCTGAAAACAGCCCAACCAAAACAGAATCTTGGCATCCACACGGAACTCGCACATTCCGTGTCAGCTCGACAAAAGCACAACCGAAGTTCAGCAATCATTCTTCACCTTTTCTTTATAAAGTAAGCTCTTCAAAACATTTCAAACGTTTAAAAAAATAGCACATGCGTTTTAAAATAAATGCTCGTTCAAGAACAACCTGCTCTGATACCACTTGTAAGGATCGAAGGATCAGATCTCTTAGACAACAATAAGCTAAACAACACAACAGGGGCCGAGAGATCTGATCCATAAAAAATAAATAAACTAACGCTGCTAAGGAGCTACAATAGCTCACGGTTTTTGAACATATAATAGAGCACCGACGACAGATCTGGTATGTAATAAAAACATGCGGAAAACACCAAAACTGAATCCTAAATTTTAAAACTACTCGACGCAAACAGATTCCTTAAAATCGATGTTAATGTGACAGTGCATGTGGAATCTGTTTGCTATGCGTGTGCTAAATTAAATGCATATGCGGAAGTACAGTAATTAAAAGAATACAATACACTGCTATTTGTTTCTGGAAGTTCGGATATCAATATCCTACGTCTCCCCTTCTTCCAAATCTGGAAGGCATCCACTAGAAGAATTTGATCCGCAGACCCAATCGAATTTGGGCTTACCCACTGCCCAAATTCGAACTCCTAGAACTACACCAGCCCTCAGCTGTGTACATCCAATCACTTGTTTTACGCCTCTGTGATAAAGGCTATAGACACAGAGTTTAACGTCTTCGTGTTTGGACGTCTAGTTTTGAATTGGGTTTCAGATTTATTCACTATACTGTTTCGCTCAAATCTCAGGAATGTGAATGAATCTCTGTGTGTGTGAGATATACAGTGAAGCACAGCTCTCGTATGAAATAAAATCTCACACAACTGGGAAATGCTCCTAAAGAGCTGATGAAGACTCAGCAGATGGCCGGCTGCTTTGTCTCTGTTTGTGTTCCCATTTTAACACTGTTTTATCTTCTGATATTATCTTTTTGTTTCACAGTGTCTCGATCTCTATTTCTGCCATCATTAATTGATCGATCACAAATCTTCAACAGTGCTTCTTGTATTTATATCTACTGTTCAAATTTCTTCCCGTTTGACAAACTTTTCTTCCCGTTGAAAGATGTTCTGTAAAGTACCGACAGGATTGTCCTTGTGTCCTTTCTTTTGCAGGCTTTTGTATTCTTCTGAATAAGCTTTGAACTTTGATCAGCTTCTGCTTTGATTCAGCTTCTGCTTCGATTCAGCTTCTGCTTCGATTCAGCTTTTGCTTCGATTCAGCTTCTGCTTCAATTCAGCTTCTGCTTCGATTCAGATTTTTCTTGTATCTTTTGTTCATTGCTGATCGACATCAGATATGGCTTGTCTTTACTGCTGAACATACTTCTGTTCACTGCTGAAAAACTGTAGCTCGCTGCTGAACAACTTCTGAATATAACGGCTGAATGCTTGCAACTGATGAATGCTTGCAACGGCTGATTGCTCTAACAGCTGAATTGCTGTCCCGACGTCTGATCAACATTTCTTCTTCACTTCTGAATCACATCTGAATTAGCAACTGCTCAACATCTAACTTCTGTTGCAACAGCTGATTTCTTCTGTTCAAATACTCCAACAGCTGAAATACATCTCTTCGTCGTTATGCGATGCAACTTTCTTCAACACATCAGACTTCCATTATAAAACCTGCTATCATCTGCACACTACGTAGATTTGTTAGAAACACCATAATAAGTTTTGTGTAATTCAAAACTAAGATCTGGATCTGCTTACATAGATCCATCATACTCCTCCCGAACCACTGCCACCAGAGCTCACAGAACCCGAGGAACTAGAATTCGATTTTTCTCTTAAACTGATTTCCACGAGGTCTGAACCTCTGACGGTTCGATTGCTGCGAAATCTGAGGAGATTGAGAAGTATGCGTCCATTCAGGCGCAGGATAGTAACCTCGTCCAGCTGTCATCAGAACCTACGTCGGTGCATCCAAAAAACTCTCCTCAATGTCAACTGCTCGATTCACAACCTCAGCATACGTCGATGGGGCTCCAGCCAACACCAACTGAAACAACTCTGACTTCAATCCCTTGATAAACTTGTTCCTCTTCGTTCGCTCCTGGCTGGCAACGTGAGGGACATACGCCAGAAGTGAGGAAAACTGTCTGGCATACTCAGCAACCTTCAAATTCCCTTGCTTCAGGTTGTCGAACTCCCTCTCTCGGTTATTGAAGTACGACTCTGGGGTATACTCCTATCGAAACGCGGCACAGAAGCTCTCCCAAGAAACCAAGACTCCAGTCTCTCTCATCACTCTGGAAGTACCCTTCCACCACCGTTGAGCATGCTCCCTCAACTGCAAAACGGCCAACTTCAATCTCCGCTCTGCGATGTATTCCAAAGTATCGAACAAGTTCTCCATGTGCTCCAACCAGCCTTCAGCCGAAAGATCACCCTCGGCGCCAGTGAACGTAGGGGGATTCGTTCTCTGGAACCTAGTCAACACTAGCTCCATCTCGCCTATCTGTCTCGTCACGTCCTGCACCTCTGCCTCTCTCTACGACGCAAAGGTGTATTCTGCTAAACATCCTCATCACTCTCCGAGACCCTAAACTCCTCAGCGGTACGTCTATCAGTCCTACCTCTACCTCTCCTCTGTGGCATCTCTAAAAGAAACTTAGGGTAAGGACTAATAACAGATAATCATAGAGGCATGTAAAATAATCACATAAGCCACATAGTCAATCAAAATCAAATCCAAACTCTGTGCTTAGACTCAATTATGATAGAAAAGAAATGGGCTTATCCCAGTTTAAGCTCTAATACAAAAAATGTCAGGCCCCGTGCTAATCAACAAAGATTAACAACACAATTAAGCACATAATCACGGAAGCATAAAAATAGGGCTTAAAAATTTTCAAATGTTTGGGCCTGAACCATCAAAATCATCATTCAAAATATCCATACTCAAAATAGGATTTAAACCAAATCCGACAACAAACAGGTAATCAAATAAACTCAAATAACAGATCCCCTCAATACATAGAAACTCAGGGCATACCCTGATTCAATACATAATATAAATACACTGGGACTCAACCAAACGGGGATCTACTAGCTGGATCCCCACTCTGCCCAGCCCGACTATCTGCAACTCCTGCAATGGGCAACACAGACCCAAGAACACAAAAGCAGGAAAAAATATACGAGGTCAAACCTCAGTACGAAGAGCACTAAGTAAACATCAAATCATAAACATGCAGTACTCTAAGTCATGAAATGCATGAGGGCTGTCAAAGAATCAGTCAATCTAGGCCAACGAATCAGCTGGCAAATCAGGTGAGCCTCCATACCACGCACAACCAATCAGCCGGTGGAAATCATCGGTCCGTGATATTCAGGGCTGGCCACTCAATTACCCATCATAGCTCTGTGGTATTCAGACACGACGACTCAGTCGGTCACCACTCCGATGATAGCATTGTGCCTTTCAGGCGCGACACATCTTTCGGCCGATCACAATGTGGCTCTCAATCGGTAATCAATCAATCGTCAGGCTCAAGATGTATGCATGAATGCCATTAAATTCAAATCTGATTTAAGTATGCATAACTCACGTAAAACAGAACATATAAAACAACCAATGAGACCAAATCTGTTCACGTAAATCACAGAATTCATGGAATACAAATCATGCCTCAAAATACTAACACGCTTATCCCCAAAGATGTTAACAGAAGCTCAAATCTCAGATTCTACCTCAACAGATCTCACCAGGGCACGGCTACCTCAGCCTTCTCAAATTTGCTTCCTCGCTGGTCTCGTCAAACACAGCAGTAATTGCCTGGGAGCTCAAATCTGTAAAGGCATCTCATAACTTAGCTCAAATCTGAACTCCTATAGTTCACTGCCTACGGTCAAGAACTCAAATCTGGTCCGACCACCAAGCAAAGGTTCTAACAGCTAAGCTTAAACGGCAAGGAATCACTTACCCAGAAGCTCAGAATAACGGAAGAACTCCCGGGTTCACTGTCGTGAAATTCTTCGAACACTGTAAATCCTTCGCACTCCTCCTATGCGTCGACTCAGTTCTTCTAACTGGTAACAATCTAAAGAGCTAAAAACTCCACCCACCTTGCTCCAAACAACGACGGAAATCAACGGCAATCAGAGAAATATTGCTCGGTGAACATTAAGGGTTTCGAGGGTTAGCGAAACAGAAGACAGGGAATATCAGGGTCGAAAAATACGCTATGTGTAAATCAACACTTGTATTAAATCCTCTAGTCGAAGTCTACAGTGAAAATCGATCACCGACTTATTCAGATCTCCACAACAGATCCTAGCGCTAAGGCACAAGTCCTCAAATCTGAATCCAGCGCTAACTCAAATCTGGCCTTAGCGCTACTGCTAACGCGCTACTAAACAATACGGCATCGCATCAGGGTTCCCTGCTAACACTAGCAAAATGACGTCGCACTGGCTATACAGATCCTAGCACTTAGATCTGTTCACGCTCACTCGGATCTGAATAACGCTAACAGCACTGGTCAACCCAGCAATGTTGACTAACACGTGGCATCTCCTCTCTAACTCACCTCTGATAATGCGAAACGACATCGCATCACTACCCGCGTCAATTCTGAATACTCGAATCTGCTCTCTCAGATCTGAACCACCAGTATACCTCAAATCTGATTCTCGCTAATTCCCGTGCAAGAATTCTAAAAGCTTATCTTCTTTCAGCGATATGCCTCAAATCTGAATACTTACTGGAATCAGTTCCTGATAGTCCCAAAATACGATCAATGTGGTTCGAAAAACAGTTGAAAGAGTTCAGAAGGGGGGGTTGAATGAACTCTTGGTATTTTCAAATTTTCGAAACCTTTTAAAACAGTTTTACAAGCACTGCTTAACTTAAATCCGAGTTACCAGATTTAAGAATCTCAGTTTAATCAAATCTCTCGGCCAACAAAGTATGTGCGGAAAAAGGCCAATTGATTTGTGAACAGATAACTCAATGAATAAGTAAATGCGTAAAGTAAAGAGCAAGAGTCAAGAATTTATTTCTGGAAGTTCGGATATCAATATCCTACGTCTCCCCTTCTTCCTTTTTCAGGAAGGTTTCACTAGAAGATTTGATGCGTGTAGTCCTTCTACAAACACCCGATCACCGAGCCTTGCTCCAGGTGAACTCCTAGCAACACCACAATCTAAAGTGCAGACGCAGCTACTGGTTTTACAAGTGAATGAAATTTTTCGAACGGCTTTTAAGGAGCACGTTCGTTACAGACTCAATCGAATGATATAACAATGAAATACAACACTATTGAGACTGTAAAATCTTCTGGTTTCTAAAATGTAGAAACGCGATTCAACAAGTGAACCAGAAGATGACTCGAAGGTTTATCTTATGAAGATCATCGGTTTTGTTCTTCGAGTGTTTGAGCTTTTTGAGAATGCTACAATATGAGAATAGCTCGTAAAATGGCAGCGTAACAGCAAGGCAATCCAAACTTCTGCTATTTATAGTCTTCGATCTCAAGGTCATTAATTTCTTCAAAGGCAACAAAATCTCCTTTTGAATTTCTGTCAATTCGTACGTCGTAAATCCTGCTCCACCAAGAGGCAAGTCGCACAATGTCAGAGCAAATTTGGCGTCGTTCCATATTTTTGCAAACGCCGTAAACCGCCCTCTGATATAGTGTACTATTTACCTAGAATAGTACTGATATTGTTCCCTCAATTAAAACATATGTATGATTCAATCTCCACCTTTGATTTCCTCTGATATGAACGTTTGAATCGAGCGAGTGATTATGCAACAACTGATGACTTGAACCTCTGATAGGTATGCAACGGTTGATGGCTTCAATGTCCAAAAGTTATGCACCAGCTGATCACTATAAGTGTCTCCCTTACTGCTGGTTACAACGATTAAGAGAAGAAGCGACTGTATCAAAGGAATACTGTAGCCATCTGCTGATTTGAGTGCCTGTCTGCTGAATTACGTTGACTATTGAAGTAAACAACTGTCTGCTGATATTTCACTATAGCCATATGCTGAATTAACAACGCAACCTCCAATGACTGAATTTTAGCGCTAGTCCAATACGCTGTCGTTTCAACTTATTTGAACGCTGTCGTTTTGAATAATCCAAACGCTGTCGTTTTGCAATCCTTAACAAAACACGCTAACTCTCAAATGCTTGCACCTGCAATTAAACAACTGTCTGCTGATATGCCCTGGAAGAATCTACCTGCTGGTTACCTCTGAAAAGTCCAACTGCTGAAAACAAACCAACGACCGATCTGCTGAATTCTTCCATCTGCTGAATTCCTCCGAATAGATCAACTGCTGAAAATCAACCCGTCTACTGAAAATGTTCTCCTGTAAAATTTACCGGCTGATTTTCCAGTAGCAACTAGTCTTATTTTGTTATCACCAAAACTAATAAATTTTACCCTAACAATTTCCCCCTTTTTGGTGATGACAAAACTTAGCAACCGAGATAAAAGAATAGGCAAAAATAAATTTCACAACGACTGCTGAAATTCAAATTGCAATATCTGAAGAATTGTACATAGGATTTGTACAAAAGATAAATAAAGATACTATCCTAATACATCATCTATTTACCGGCTGATTTTCCAGTAGCAACTAGTCTTATTTTGTTATCACCAAAACTAATAAATTTTACCCTAACAATTTCCCCCTTTTTGGTGATGACAAAACTTAGCAACCGAGATAAAAGAATAGGCAAAAATAAATTTCACAACGACTGCTGAAATTCAAATTGCAATATCTGAAGAATTGTACATAGGATTTGTACAAAAGATAAATAAAGATACTATCCTAATACATCATCTTCTCCTCTTATACGATCCACTTTCACTTCTGCTCTTACTTCTTCTTTCTCTTTCTCTGGCTCTATCAGCATTCATAAGCCTCTCCAGAATGTTTCTCTGAGCATTGTCAATGTCTCTCTGTGTAATGTCCATTGTTCTAACAATATCACCACGACCACCACCTGTATTACCACTTCCTCTGTTTTGATTATCAGGTGGTGGGCGGCTGCTACTTACTTCTCCCTTTTTGCCATTACCACCACGGTTGATATATGCAACGAGTTCGCTCAGTTGGTCGGTAATAACATTGAGGGTCTACTGTGCTTGAGCACTAAAATCCAATAAATCATGGCGAGTAGCAGCCACTTGCTCTTCCAGAGATGTGACTTTAGCATTAAGCTCCTGGTGATTCTCCCTGACCACCCTCTGGACATCAACTACATCGAGAGCATTAGAGGCAATCTGAGTGCTCAACTGCTTGTGAGATGACTTAATATCCATCGACATGAGATTTCTTTGATCATTTGAATCTCTGCGCAACGGCCCAAGTACTCTATCATGTGCATCGAGGCGTGCGGTAAGGTTCCTCTCAAGGTGATGGAGGTGAAATAACAGTGTGTCTTTGTGCTTGGCACCATCATCTCTTTCATTGATTTGTTCTATTGAAGCTCGCAGAACATCTGGAATAGGAGCAGCTGGGAGAGAGATTGAAGCAGCAGCAGCAGTGTCCTGATCAGCAAAATCCATTGAAATGTCGTCTGAAGTGGAATCAGAAGAAGAATGCTCATCTATCAACTGTACAATCAGAGCAACTGAGACTATATTCTGTGCAATCTGGACATTTCTCAAAACGGTTCTCTCAGAAGCAATAGACGCAACAAAACTTGTAATATCCTCTGTAGGCAACCTACGGAATAGACTGTAATCAACAAACACGGTACAAAACTGAGATACCCTCAAAGCAAAAACTGTTGGCTGGCGAGGAGAAAAACTGTAAGCCGGTTGAAAAACTTGAAGAGATCTGCAAAAGTTAATAGATCCAACTGGAATAAGTCTGCCTGAAACAAAGAATTCTACGGCCTCTATACAAACATCAGCCCATCTTTTCTTCATCAGTTTGAAAAAATCACTCACGAGTGGGAGAGTGTCGTCATATTGACGCTGACTGGAAACTTCAAAAATAGTGTAGGCAGGAATGACACGGTGACTAGTCAAGCGACCTTCAAACAATCTAGAGCAACACGACCTATCCCATCGAATACCGTGTGCTACTGCCTGTTGTTTTAATTCCTCTAAAACAAAAGAAAGAAGATCTGATATCAGGTCGATAACTTTGAGATTAACAGCCGAATCTCCTTCCCCGGGTACAAAATTTTGTATCCATCCGTCTAAGTATTTTCTCACCAGAACTGCTCTGTACTTCAAAAGTATATACATTTTTCTTTGAAGTGCCACTCGTGTTGACTCTGCCTCCGCCCAAGACAAAACCAATTCCTCCTTAGCAAAATAGGAGTCATCTATCTGTATATTGGCTAATCTCTTCAAACTAAACGAATAAAAGAATTTTGCCACTTCATCTATTACCTTCTCCCGTAACTGTACAAGCAGGTCTATATCGGCACAAATCAAAAAATAATGTTCCTGCGGGAGCTTGCCCTTGATTGGGTCTTTCAGCTGGAGAGGCTCCTTCCCCTTGTCATCGACGGGAATTTGTGGGAGTCTATCCAGGTACCAAGTGTTTTCATCCACGCCAGGGATTTTGATCTCTTTGCCAATAGTAATCTTCGAGACTTCCCTTTCAGCTGAAGGCAATGGAAGCTCTGCTGGAATAGTCAGTATGATTTCATCCAAAGACATCTTCTCATCGGCATCAATCAATTCATCAACTGATCGTTCATCATCACTCATCTCCATATCCTCTAGTTCCTCCACAGTATACACCGGATGGGAAGATTCTGTCTGAACCCCATCAGCTGTTCCAACTGCCCTCTCAGTCTCAATCTCCTCATCCGTGTCACTAGGAGTGGTAACTATTCTCTCAACATCCCATCTGGCAATTAGATCATCATAGGGAAGATTAAACCACTGTCTCTCTTCAGCAGTTCCAGCTGGTTGATTTCCCTCACCCGATGTACGCACAACTTCATCTTCCCCATCAACTCTGATTTGAGCGGTGTCAGCCAATACTTGCTCAATGATGACATCAACGTTATCAGCAGTAGACGGTTCTTCATTCACAATATCAGCCACTGCTGGCTCAGAAGCTGGTTCATTAACCCTTGCAGCATCATCATCAGCTGTTTCCTCATAATCACCTTCATCAGATGCTTCTTCATCAACAGTCGCACCAGCGACCTCATCAGCTGGTGGATTAGCAGGATTCTTATCCTATGCAACTGGTTGGGCAAAAATGTCCTCAGCAGCTGGTGCAGCAGTAGTTGGCTCAACCATTTGTATGGGCACGGCC
This sequence comes from Dorcoceras hygrometricum, assembly GCA_001598015.1. Taxonomy (NCBI): domain Eukaryota; kingdom Viridiplantae; phylum Streptophyta; class Magnoliopsida; order Lamiales; family Gesneriaceae; genus Dorcoceras; species Dorcoceras hygrometricum. The sequence goes on along the minus strand of KQ988438.1, from coordinate 147,689 downwards.
TCCTGTGCCACGGCCACTATCTCCAAATTTACTTTAGAAGAGCTTGATTTCTTCTTCATCGTCCTTTTCTTTTTAACCACTGGTTCATCTCCAAGAACATCAGCTGGTCGTTTCTTTGAGGCAGCCTTTGGCTTGGGTGCCCCAGCAGCTTCCACTGCACCAACTTTATCATTTAGAGAGACATAGCGGTGCACAGTCTTCTCCGTAAGAATTTTGGAAGCTGGAAACTCCGATGATTCGCCCAATTCTAGATTTGGAATATTTTCCAGCAGAAGACTTATCTGAACAGCGAAGCCCTTGGCTTGCTTAGACCCTGGAGTAACCATCTTCTTAAGAATGTTGAACAATACACTGGCCCAATTCATCCTCACTCCGCAGACAACTGCTGTTAACATCGAAAACTTTCCACTGTGATTGCATTGAAGGACCCTGCCTTTACAGAAACGGATTTCGCCATTATATCACAAAGAAGATGATATTCAATCTTCAACTGACCCTTCTTCGTAGACAAACTCACTGGCTCACCCGACATAGAAACGATGCTCCTAGCATCAAAAACCACATCCTTGGGAATCTCTGATAGATCTGCCAAACCATCCACCGGTAGGTCAAAAGAATCCGCAAACCATTCCTCAGATATTTCGACTAACTGCTCAGCCACCGTACTGATTATCACACCATCTTGAACTGATGCGTTCTCGAAGAAATCAACCAAGGCAGCTTCAAAGATGACTGCCGGACAGCCCAGAAAACCCTCAAGGCCAGATGCCATTATAGCTTGAAACATGGACACCATACCTGGGTCGTCCATGGCGAGAACAGATTCAAAATCGATATGCTGAGTGTTGGAGTAGTACGCAGAGGCCATTTCTGAATAGAAGAGCTGAAAGAACACCTGAAAAATCTTTGCAAGGAGATACGCAGAGAATACGCACAAGAGAAATATGCAAGAACACACGAGAGTAATTATGCAAGGTAATTGTAAACGAAATAGGAAACGCCGTAAATAAACTGAGAATTCAAAAAGTTACTGGAGAGAAAAAGTTCCGATGTGACGTTTCGCATGGTAACAACATGTGTCAACCATCCGTTAGCACGTACAGTTTTTGAAATGATTTTGAAGATATTTAAAAAAAAATTTTACACGTACAGTGTAAAAAGGTTTTTCAAAATATAAAAATCGAACAAGGTACAAAGTTAATAGATGCGCGCCAAAATTTATAAAGTCACAACTGGTGCAGTAAATGTAAGAACATCACTGCTGGTTTAATATATTGTTGAGGGTGGCAGGAGCTGGTCACAAATAAACATCAGCTGTATATATGTAACAATTGAGTGTGTCCAGTCATGACATATTCAGCTGACGTCACGCTTAACAACCCAGCTCTTGGTTCTCCCTATGGCTGATAATCTCCCAACGCGAAAAGCTTACCTCAGCTGATAGTCTTATCGTTCCCCCTGAACAAAATACTTACAGCTGATTTAAGCAACAGCTGACAACCTGCAAAATGCGTTAGTGCACAAACAATCAAGGCAATTCAAGGAGACCTAAAATGTTTCTAAAATAAGAAAACTTAGCGTCTGGTAGAGGCTTTGTGAAGATGTCAGCAACTTGCTGATCAGTCGACACATACTCCAGCCGGACGTCCTTCTTTAGCACATGGTCCCTTAAAAATGATGCCTGATGTCGATGTGCTTTGTTCTTGAATGCAGCACAGGATTTTGGGTGATAGCGATGGCACTGGTATTGTCACAGAGAATAGGTGCTTCAGAAGCATCGACTCCATAGTCCTTCACCTGGAATTGTATCCAAAGGATTTGAGCACAGCAACTACCAGCTGCTAGATACTCTGCCTCAGCTGTTGATGTTGCGATGGATGTCTGCTTCTTATTAAACCAGGAAATCAGTCGATCTCCTAAAGTTTGACAAGTCCCACTTGTGCTTCTACGATCAATCCTGCATCCTGCGTAATCTGCATCACTATAACCGATCAGTTGAAAGCCTGAGTCTTTGGGATACCAAAGACCCACGTTGGAAGTACCCTTTAAATATTTCAATATTCGCTTTACAGCTATGTAATGCGATTGCTTTGGCTCTGCTTGAAATCTAGCACACATACAGACAGCAAACATGATGTCTGGTCTGCTAGCAATTAAGTATAGCAAAGAGCCTATAATACCACGATAAAGCGATACCTCAATGGCAGTACCAGCTTCATCTTTGTCCAGCTTTATCGAAGAGCTCATAGGAGTTGCTGCTGCTGAACTATTTTCCATGCCAAATTTCTTCAGCGGTTCTTTTGTATATTTCGCCTGGTTAATGAAAATTCCATTTTCCAGCTGTCGAACTTGTAAGCCCAGAAAGAACGTCAGCTCCCCCATCATGCTCATCTCGAATTTATCCTGCATCAACTTAGAGAACTTCTGGCACAGTTTGGGGTTAGTTGACCCAAAGATAATGTCATCGACATATATTTGAACTAATAGAATATGGTCAGCTTTTACAAATTTGAACAAGGTCTTATCTACTGTGCCTATTGTAAAGTCATGCTCGATAAGAAATTGAGATAGTGTATCATACCAAGCTCTGGGTGCTTGTTTCAACCCATACAGAGCTTTATCCAGTTTGTAAACAAAGTCTGGATGTGCATGATAAACGAAGCCAGGAGGTTGTGCAACATACACTTCCTCTGTTAAGAAGCCATTAAAAAAGGCACTCTTAACATCCATTTGAAAGACTTTGAAGTCTTTGAATGCAACATAAGCTAAGAACATGCGAATGGCTTCTAATCTTGCTACTGGTGCGAAGGTCTCATCAAAATCTATACCTTCCATTTGTCTAAATCCTTGCGCTACCAGCCTAGCTTTGTTTCTAGTTACTATGCCATCTTCATTCAGTTTGTTCCGAAAGACCCACCTAGTTCCTATGACTGAATGATTACTTGGTCTAGGTACAAGTTTCCATACGTTATTACGTTTAAACTGGTTTAATTCTTCTTGCATAGCATCTATCCAGCTGGGGTCAGCTAAGGCCTCATCTATCATTTTAGGTTCTATATGAGATATGAATGCGGAATCAAAATGATCATGCATTAGCTGGCCTCGTGTGTGAACAGGGGATTCGAAATTACCTATGACTTGCTCGTGTGGATGATTTTTATTTCACCGAAGATCAAGTCCAATTGGATTTGCTCTTTGTTCCCCCTATGTCTCTGGCTGGTTTGCAAGTGAATCAGCAGATGCCAATAGATGTTGAGCATTGTTGGCTTGTGCGTCTGCTTCTAGCTGGTGAGATGTACTTGCGACTGGTTCATCAGCTGGTGGTCTTGATACCAAATGATATGATGTGCTCGCGCCTTGATGTCCATCTGGTGGTGAAAGCAATTGATAATTTGTGCTACCAGCTGGTGCTTCAGGCGTTGGTCTAGAAACCAATGGAGAAGCGCTTGCGACTGCTTGCGCAACATCTTGTTTATCAACATCAGTTGGTGCAACAACTGATTGATCGTCGGCTGGTTGATCATTGCTCGCAACACCCCCAGCAGCTGGTACACTTGAGGCAATTTGATCCTGTCAGGCGTTGGTCTAGAAACCAATGGAGAAGCGCTTGCGACTGCTTGCGCAACATCTTGTTTATCAACATCAGTTGGTGCAACAACTGATTGATCGTCGGCTGGTTGATCATTGCTCGCAACACCCCCAGCAGCTGGTACACTTGAGGCAATTTGATCCTGCGGCTAATCCACGTTAGTTAAATCAATAACTATTGCCTGTCAGATCTTGTTGAACATTGTTATGCGTTGTGACCACTGCTGGTTGTTCTTCTTCAGCTGATTGTCTTTGTGGCACGTCGTCGTCTGATTCTTCAAGACTTGTTGACTCCAGACGTGAACACAAGTCATGTAGGCTTGCAGCTGAATTTGACTTGAAGCTGGTTTCATCAAACACTACGTGTGATGATTCCTCAACTTTAAAGCTTAGATTGTTGAAAACTCGATATGCTTTGCTCACAGCTGAATAGCCTAAAAAGATACCTGCATCAGATTTTGGTTCAAAAGCTGTTAGATGCTTTTTGCCATTTTTATGAATGAAACATTTACATCCAAACACCTTGAAGTAAGAAATATCAGGTTTATTGCCATTCCAGATCTCATATGGGGTTTTATCGTGCATCCTATTAATTATTGATCTGTTCTGAGTGTAACATGCTGTGTTAACTGCTTCTGCCCAAAATTTTTGAGAAATTCCGGAATAAGCAATCATAGATAGCAGCTTCTTTTAAAGTGCGGTTTCTCCTTTCAGCTAACCCGTTTTGATGAGGAGTTCTAGCTGCTGAAAGCTCATGATTTATTCATAAGTCTTCCAGATAAGAAGTTAATTTAAAATTTAGAAACTCAGTACCGCGATCACTTCTTATCCGGTTGACTGAACAAGATCTATCATTTTGTAAACGTTTCAAAAGGCGTATCAGCTGGTCGGCGGTTTCAGATTTTGCTTTTAAAAACAACACCCAAGTATATTTTGAAAAATCATCTACAACAGCAAGGGTGTAATTCGTTCCCCCTAAGCTCGTTACTGAAATAGGACCAAAAAGATCCATATGCAAGATCTCAAGGCAACGGGAAGAACGTTTTTCTGCCTTTATTTGTGAAAGTAGATTTTATTTGTTTACCCAGCTGACATGCTGCACAGAACTTATCCTTAGAAAAACTAATTTTTGGCAAACCAGAAACCATATCATGTTTACTCAACTTGGCAAGTGTTTTGAAGTTTAAATGGTTCATTCTTTGATGCCACATCCAGCTCTTGGAAGAACCAGCTGCAAGGCACAAATGCTGAGATTACAGCTGATCTGACCAATTGATTATGTAGGTATTCCCCAAACGTTTTCCTACCAATACAGTCAGACCACTTGGACTCTGAACCGTGCATGTGTGTTGTTGAAACTGGACTATGTAACCTTTGTCACACAGTTGACTAATGCTAATCAAATTGTATCGAAGGTTACAACAACTAAGACATCAGAAATAGATATGTTACCGTGGATAATCTTACCATTACCCACAGTGTTACCGTATGCGTTATCACCAAAGACTATCTTTGCGTCTTTGTGTGGAATGACGTCTGTTAGCAGCTTTCTATTTCCTATCATATGTCTTGCACAGCCGCTGTCCAGGTACCACAAGTTTGATACATCAGCTGGTTCGTACCTGTTATCCTGCAATCATAAAAACCAGCTTTTGGTACCCAATTTTACTTGGGTCCAGATCGTATTACCCCTTTCGGGACCCATACTTGAATTACTTTCACAGTTTTCCCAGTATGTGGGTCCACAAAGGTCTGTGCATAATTGTGAGATCGATTGAGTTTTGAATTCATCTTCTGACCACTTAGATCTCTCCTCGGCTGAGTCTTTGTCCAACCAGATTTTGCCTTCCTCGAATTACGCCTCGGCTGGTTGGGAACAAAGGACTTGGAACCAGCTTTCGCTTTATCCTTGTCTAGCTTGTTCTTTAGCCAGCTGGGCTTGGAATTCTCAGGTCTTTGAAAACCGATACCAGATTTTCCATTATCGCTCAACTTGGGAGAGTTCTGGTCATCAAATGTTATCGACTCAAAACAATCATATATCACGTTGGCTTTGACAAAGCTCATCTTGTTGAACTTGTCATATGCTGATTGTGATTGAGTACTTGTCTCTCCTTCACTGCATTCACTACTACTGAAACCCAAACCAGTTCTATCGTGCACTGATTTTTTGATTTCATGCAGCTTGTGGAGAGCACGAGCCGATTGATTCCATGAGCTCATTTCTTTAGTTAATTTTTCAACTTCAGCCTTGAGCTCACTGGATTCATTTCTCAACAAATCATTCTCAGCTGTCAGCTTACGCAACTCAATCTTCAAGCTGTCAATATCCTCAAGGATTTCATGCAGCTTGTGGAGAGCACGAGCCGATTGATTCCATGAGCTCATTTCTTTAGTTAATTTTTCAACTTCAGCCTTGAGCTCACTGGATTCATTTCTCAACAAATCATTCTCAGCTGTCAGCTTACGCAACTCAATCTTCAAGCTGTCAATATCCTCAAGCTCATCAGAACTTGATTCAATCGAACTACTTTTCAGACTTATGTTTTCAGCTTTAGCTTCCTCGAATGAATGAGAAAGCTTCCTGTACTCTTTGACCATGTCATTAAGTGCACTGACAAGATCTTCTCGTGTAAATTCAACGTTAGAGAAATCGAATACCTCGTCATCCGATGTCTGATCAGCCATAAGACAATGAACCTCCTCCTGTTCACTGTCGCTTGATGAAGAACTGCTGCATGAGGATTCTGAATCAGTGTCCACCCAGCTCTTGGTGCTTTCCTCAGCCACCAATACTTTACGATCATGCTTGCGGCTGGGTCTCTTGTCACCTCTCATCCTCATCCGCCTATCCTTGGATCTCTCAACAGCTCTCTCTTCTGTCTTGTCTTCTCGCTTGTATCGATCCTCCTTCTTGTCATCCCTCCTGTATCTATCATCTAATCTCTTGTCGTCTCTGTATCTGTCCTCCTTTCTTGGCCTATTGCAATCAGCTGCAAAGTGCCCTGGATGATCACAGTTATAACATTTCATATCAAAAGCAACTTTATCAGATTTATGAAAATTATTGTAAGGAGTAGAAGGGTTATAGGATCTTCTCAAGTATTTCCCAAACTTCTTAACGAAGAGGGACATGACGTCGTCGCTGAGTTGATCAGCTGTTTTGCTTGTGCTTGGAGAGCACTGTTCAGTAGTTGTGGCTACTAGAGCTTTCGTTGGTTGGGATGTTGATGGTCCATCTTCTGCTCTTGTCTCCAACTTGAATTCATAGGCTTTGAGGTTGGCAAACAAGTCGTGCAGCTCCAGCTTGTTTAAATCTTTGGATTCACGCATCGCCATTGTCTTCACATCCCACTCTCTGGGTAATGCTCTCATCACCTTCAGCGCCAACTCTCTGTTACTGTATTCTTTGCCCAAACTGTTTAGCTCAATCACCACGGCGCTGAACCGCTCATCGAACTCTGTCATTGTTTCTCCATCTTTCATTTTGATGGACTCAAACTTCTGCTGAGCCACCGTCAGCTTGTTCTCTTTTGTCTCATCACTTCCTTCACATATCTGGGTCAGCTTTTCCCAGATGTCTTTGGCAGTGGCGCAGGTTTTGATTTTGCTGAACATATTTTTATCCTTGTCCAGCGTCTTGTAAAGAATGTCCCTGGCCACATTGTCTAGATTTGCTTTCTTTTTGTCTTCACTTGTGTATTCATGTCTGGCCTTCTCAAGGAACTGAGGCTCGCCATTTGATATTGCAAACGCTAGATTAGGCTTCATAATCTTCAGCGGCCCTTCAGTGAGGACCACCCACATTTCATCGTCTAGAGCAGCCAGATGCGCTTGCATGCGTATCTTCCAGTCATCATAATCTTCTCTGGAGAACAAGGGAATATTGTTGTGAGAAGTAGGCATATTGATATAAGATAGCGCACAAACAAGTACTGTTCAATACTGAGACACGCAGGCTCTGATACCAATTGATAGTCCCAAAATACGATCAATGTGGTTCGAAAAACTGTTGCAAGAGTTCAGAAGGGGGGGGTTGAATGAACTGTTGGTATTTTCAAATTTTCGAAACCTTTTAAAACAGTTTTACAAGCACTGCTTAACTTAAATCCGAGTTACCAGATTTAAGATCTCAGTTTAATCAAATCTCTCGGTCAACAAAGTATGTGCGGAAAAAGGCCAAATGATTTGTGAACAGATAACTCAATGAATAAGTAAATGCGTAAAGTAAAGAGCAAGAGTCAAGAATTTGTTTCTGGAAGTTCGGATATCAATATCCTACGTCTCCCCTTCTTCCTTTTTCAGGAAGGTTTCACTAGAAGATTTGATGCGTGTAGTCCTTCTACAAACACCCGATGTCAGGCCCCGTGCTAATTACTCAAGATAATAGCACAATTAAGCACATAATCACGGAAGCGTAAAAATCGGGCTTAAAAATTTTCGAAATAATTTAGGCCTGAACTTAAAATCATACATTCAAAATAATTCATAATCAAAATATGAGTTGACTCAGACTCATACAAACCAGGTAACAATAAATCTCTTATCAAATACAGATCCCCAATACATAGAAACACGGGGCATCCCCCGGGTTCGATACATAAACAAAATAAAATAGACTGGGACTCAAGGGAACGGGGATCGACCAGCTGAACCTCCACTCTATCCAGCTTGGTTACCTGATGATCCTGCAAATGGGCAACACAGACCCAAGACACAAAAAGCAGGAAAACAAAATACGAGGTCAAGCCTCAGTACGAAGAGCTAATCAAAATAGCTAAACATGCAACATGCTATAAATCAATGCTATGAATGCATGAGGGCTATCAAGAAATCGGATAGCGAGACCAGTAAGTCAACTGGCAATCAAATCTGTCGAGCCTCTATACCACGCACAGCAAGTCAGCCGGTGGAAATCATCGGTCCGTGATCTTCAGGGTCCGTCAACCCATCACAGCTCGGTGGTAGACTCTCAAATCCGGTCTTGATCACTCCGATGATAGCGTTGGACTTTTCAGGCACGACAACTCAGTCGGCCAGTCACAACGTGGCTCTCAATCAGGTCTTCAATCAATCTGTCAATCAGGCTCAAGATGTATGCATGTATGCCAATCAATATCAAATGCACAATGCATACAAATCAATACGTAAAACCGAATGTAACTCAATCAATTCAACAAACTGTTCCACGTAGAATTACATAATCATGCCAACAGATTTCACAGCAAGGATTATAGCCATGTTCACGCATCAAGCTATTAAGGGCTTCTCAATTCGTACCTTCTCAGCTTCAATATATCTTAACAGGTCTCACAAACCACGGCCAGCAACTTATTCAAGCCTACGGCCCTTGAAGCTTCACGGAAAAACTCAACCAAAATTCCTGGGAGTTGAAATCTGTTTCAAAGCCTCGAAATCAGCTTATATCAAGCACAATTCTAAGCCTGAACATTCTAATACCTACGGCCAGAAATAATCTCAAGTTCTAAACATCTACGCAGGTATTAACTACAAGAACAGAGCTCAAATCAACGAGAAATGCTCACCCAAAAGCTCACGCTAGCAGGAGGTTCACAGATCTCACGGCACGAAGACACAGCACTTAGCGTTCCTCCTCCAACGCTGATTCAGGGTCTCTAATGGGTAGCAAACGAAAGAGCTAAGCTAGGGGAGTCCAGCGCCACCAATATCGTCAAAAACAGAGGCTGGAATCGATGGGAATCGGTGGTGGAAAGTTACGGTGAACAGTAGCAAGTCGAGGGTTTCGAACAGAATGATAAGAAATATCGGGTTGAGAAATATTCTAAGTGTAGTTCGACACTTCTATTTATTCCTCAACTCAAACGCTACTGTCTAAGTCAAACACCGACAAAACAGATTCCTGCAACGTAAACTAGAGCTAAACAGATTTCTCCAAACCAGCGCTCACAGTCATTCAATTCCAGCGCTTACGCTAACTCTCGCGCTCAAGTCCAAACGACGACGCAGCAACTTAATGGAACGACGCCGCATCACTCAAAACAGATCTCAGCGCCTTAGCCACGCATAATACTAAAACGACGACGACAACCGACAAAACAGATTCCTGCAACGTAAACTAGAGCTAAACAGATTTCTCCAAACCAGCGCTCACAGTCATTCAATTCCAGCGCTTACGCTAACTCTCGCGCTCAAGTCCAAACGACGACGCAGCAACTTAATGGAACGACGCCGCATCACTCAAAACAGATCTCAGCGCCTTAGCCACGCATAATACTAAAACGACGACGTAGCCACTAATTCCAACGACGTCGCACAGCAAGAACAGATCTCTCCTCTAAAAAATAACGCTAGCGCTCGAAACAGATCTCTCAACTAAACGCGCTACACCAGATGTCAACTCCACATGTTGACCAACACGTTGCATCCTCCTACGCGCCCGCGCTAACATCAGCAGATCTCTTCACGCGAACTATCACCTGCGCTCAATACAACGAGACCAGATCTCTCAATCCAGCGATCACCCGCTACAGTGTCGTTGACCAGCGTTAACGTCTGGAAATCACAAAATACAAGCGCTTAACTCCCGCGCCACTCTCGACCATCCAGACTTCACCAAAACGACACCGTTTTACTCAATTCTCGCGGCACTTCACTCAACGCTAAGGAAAAACATATTTCTATCTAAATCTAACCAATTCGACCCCAAATAGCTACCATATTTCACCCGATAAACCCGAACTAAAATCTGGGAAACTCCAACTAGAGATCTGAATTTCCTCAAATCAGATTTCACCAAAAATTCAAAATTCCAGAAATCAAAAGTCTTAATTCTCGTGACTAATCTAACTCAAAATCAGATTAATCACAAGTCTAGAAATCTGATTCCTCACATTCTCCCCACCTTAAGAGATTTCGTCCTCGAAATCAAGGAAAACAAGGGTAGAAACAATCAAACATGCAAATCAGCACCAACAACTCATCAAAATTCGAAGCAAAAACCAGAAATTTACCTGGAAAATTCGCACGATCAGTGCTCAAACAGATGAGGCCAGTCCTGTCTCATATTTTTCTCAACTTCCCAGGTTGCTTCTTCTCGACCATGCTTGCTCCATTGGACCATCACCAACGGAATTATCTTGTTCCTCAACTGCTTCTCCTTTCTATCCAGAATCTGCACCGGATATTCGACATAGCTCAAGGCAGAATCCAGCTCAACTTCGTCGGTTCTCAAAACATGGGACGGATCTGGCTCATATTTTCTCAACATAGACACATAAATACATCATGCATCGCTGCTAACTCCTCGGGCAACCTCAATCTATAAGCCAACTGTCCAATCTGCTCAACGATCTCAAAGGGACCAACGAATCTGGGAGCCAATTTGCCTTTAAATCGGAATCGCATCACACTCTTGAAAGGAGAAATCTTGAGAAACACACGGTCGCCAACCTCAAACTCCAAAGGTCTGCGCCTTCTGTTTGCGTAGCTCGAGAAACGGTCTTGAGCAGCTTTCATCCTACTCCTAATCAAATCAATCTGATCATTCATATGTTGCACAAAATCAGGGGTAGAAAGCTGTCACTCACCAACTTCTTCCCAACAAATCGGGGATCTGCACTTTCGACCATACAAAGCTTCAAACGGAGCCATTCCGATAGTCACCTGGTAGCTGTTGTTATACGAAAACTCAACCAACGACAAAGAATCCTGCCAGCCACCACTGAAATCCATCACTACTGTACGCAGCATATCCTCCAAAGTCTGAATAGTCCGCTCAGACTGGCCATCTGTCTGTGGGTGATAGGCTGTACTCATAGCCAATCTCGAACCCATCGCTGCTTGCAAGCTCTTCCAAAATCGGGAAGTGAATCTTGGATCTCTATCGGACACTATCAAAATAGGAACTCCATGCAATCTCACCACATGATCGATATACAGCTTCGCCATTTTCTTCATGGAACGTCTCACATCATAGGGAATGAAATGGGCTGACTTCGAAAGTCTATCAATCACAACCCAAATCGCATCGCATCCCCTACTCTATCGGGGTAGATGAGTCACAAAATCCATGGCGATGTGCTCCCAATTCCACTGGGGCACCTCCAAACTCTACAGCAAACCACCAGGTCTCATTCTCTCGGCCTTGACCTGTTGGCAATTCAAACACCTAGCAACAAAAGCCGAAATGTCGCTCTTCATACCTGCCCACCAGTAGTGACACTTCAAGGCATGGTACATATTTCTCTCGCCCGGATGCACACTGTATCGGCTACAATGCGCTTCATTCATGATGGCCTCTTTCAAATCAATCAGGTTCGGAACCAATAATCTCCCTCAGAATCTCAGACATCCATCCGAAGAAACAGAGAAATCATCAGACTGACCACTTCGGGCTTTAATCCTCAACTCATGGATATAGGGATCAGTCCTCTGCGCCTCCCTGATGTCGTTCACAATCTGCGGTTCTACCTGAATCGACGAAACCAGAAAGTACTGATCGCTCGGCTGAAATCTCCATCCGGAAGTACTCAACTGCTCATAGACTTTAGAGACACTCAAAGAAGAAAGCATCGCAGGCTGGGTCTTCCTACTCAATGCATCGGCAACTGAGTTCATCCGCCCAGGCTGATACTGAATCTCACAGTTAAAGTCCTTGAGCAATTCCATCCATCGTCGTTGCCTCATATTCAAATCAGACTGCGTGAAGATATACTTCAGGCTCTTGTGGTCGGTGTACACCACAAATTCTTCACCATACAGATAATGCCGCCAAATTTTCAAGGCAAACACTATCGCAGCCAACTCCAAATCATGAACAGGGTACCTCGTCTCGTGAGGCTTCAGCTGTTGAGACGCATAGGCAATCACGTACCCGTTCTGCATCAGCACACATCCTAAACCATTGAGAGAAGAATCGGAGCACACAACGAATCCTCCAGATCCAGACGGTAGAGCCAACACAGGAGCAGTAGTCAACTTCTCCTTTAACGTCTGAAAACTGTACTCGCACTCATCAGTCCAAACAAATCTCTTATCCTTCTGAGTCAATTGCGTCATCGGCCTGGCTATAGAAGAGAACTTCTCGATGAAACGCCTGTAATAGCCAGCTAATCCCAGAAAGTTGTGGATCTCGGAAACATTTCTAGGTCTCTCCCAGTTAAGAACTGCTTCGACCTTGCTCGGATCTACCGAAATCCCTTGTGCTGAAATCACATGACCCAAAAAGATAATTCGATCAAGCCAAAATTCGCACTTGCTGAACTTGGAATAGAGCTGCGAGTCTCTCAATCTATGCAACACCAGTCTCAAATGCTCCTTATGCTCTCTCAAGCTCCTCGAATACACTAGGACGTCATCTATGAAGACGATCACGAACCGATCGATATACTCGCTGAAGACGCGATCATAAAATCCATGAATACAGCTGGGGCATTAGTCAACCCAAACGGCATGACCAGAAACTCATAATGCCCATATCGAGTCCGAAAAGCTGTCTTCGCCACATCAGCATCTCTAATCCGCAACTAGTGATAACCAGAGCGCAAATCAATCTTCGAGTAAACGACCGATCCCTGCAACTGATCGAACAAGTCATCAATCATCGGCAAAGGATATTGTTCTTCACCGTCGCTTTATTCAACTGTCGGAAGTCCACGCACATCCTCATAGATCCATCCTTCTTCTTCACAAAAAGAATCGGAGCTCCCCAAGGCGACATACTTGGTCTGATGAAGCCTTTCTCCAAGAGATCTCTCAACTGGTCCTTCAACTCTTTCAACTCTGCTGGCGCCAACCGGTAAGGAGATCTAGAAATCGGGGCGGTACCGGGCACCAACTCTATCCTGAAATCAATCTCACGTCTTGGAGGGAATCCAGGAATCTCATCTGGAAACACGTCGGGAAACTCTCGGACGATCGAAATGTCGCTCAACTCCAATCGCTGCTCTTGGGAAACGTCCAGCGCGTAAATCATGAATCCAGCATTATCCAACGATAGCAGGCTAAACATTTTCATGACGGACACCAGTGGAATCTTCGAGCACGAATCAGCACCATAGAACTCCCACCTCTCACCCGAGTCAGGGCGAAATCTCACCACACCATGAAAATAATCGACCGTAGCCTTATAGCTAGACAACACGTCCATCCCCAAGATGCAATCAAAATCTCTCATTCCCAAAACAATCAAATTAGAAACCAAAACATGCTCATCAAATCGAAGCACACAATCCAACACCACTTCACGAGACCACAGACTCACACCAGCAGGGGTAGACACGGAAACAACATCACACAATGGGGAAGAACTCAACCCATGTTCACACACAAACATCTCAGAAATAAAGGAGTGTGATGCACCAGTGTCAAATAAAACTTTCGCAGGAAAATAGAAAATAAAGCATGTACCTCCAATCACCATGCCAGGTGTCTCCTCAGCCTTCTCTCTAGTCAAAGCGTTCTCCTGAGCCTGCTGGGGAATCTGGAACTGAGGTCTCTGAGGTGCTCAAAACCTAGACGGTCCACTAGGCTGAAATCCAGATCGCTGGGTAGGGGTAGGAAACTGCGGTCTCTGAGATGAACCAGCAGTTGATCCCTGCTGCGAAGGAATCGAAGACTGACCCCTCAACAGAGGACACACTCTCAGAAAGTGTCCTGGCTATCCACAGTTACGGCAGGACCCCTGAACTCCACAACACTGTGAATTCGGATGCCTTCCTCAGCACTGTCCACACGTCATGCCACTAGAACCGCTGCCAGATCTACTACCAGAACCAGAACTCACAGAACCAGAGGAACTCGAATCCGCCTTCTTCTTGAACTGTTTCCCTCGAGGTCGAAATCTCTGGCGGTTCGACTGCTGCTGCTGCTGCGACCCCTGAGGAGAATAAAAAGATTGAGACGCATCCTGAACAGGCTGATAGGTGCGTCCAGTAGTCGGCTGAATCGGATCCTCAACCTCCATCAAACTCTCCTCAATATCCACTGCTCGGTTCATTGCATCAATATAGGTCGCAGGCGAACCAGACAAAACCATCCGGCACAAATCAGGCCTCAAGCCTTTCAAAAACTTGTTCCTCTTCGTCCTCTCTTGGTTGGCAACGTGTGGCACATAGACCAAAAGCACATAAAACTGTCGGGCATACTCAGCCACTCGCATGCTGCCCTGCCTCAGATTATCGAACTCCCGCTCCCGGCTGTTATAGAAGGACTCCGGGGTATACTCCTGTCGAAAGGCCTCGCAGAAGCTCTCCCAAGTGATCACAGCCTCACTGTCACGAAGGATACGGGAAGTACCCCTCCACCAGCGCTGTGCATTGTCTCTCAGTTGCAACACCGCCAGCTTCAGTCTTTTCTAGGGAGCGTACTCCAGAGTATCGAACAACTCCTCCATCTGCGTTAACCAAGCCTCATCCATCGCACCACCCTCTGCTGTAGAAAACGTCGGAGGGTTCGTCCGCTGAAACCTAGCTAAGAGCAACTCCATCCCGCCTATCTGTCTAGTAACATCCTCGACCTGATGAACATCATCATTACTACCTACCCTAGACTCCTCCTCAGTACGTCTAGTCGTCCTACCTCTTCCTCTTCTCGGCGGCATCTAAACAAGTCTAGAGGTAAGATATCACAGCAGATAGATATATATCACATAGACAGATAGAAGATCACATAAGTCACAGAGTCAATCAAAATCAAATCAAAACTCTGTGCCTAGACTCGAGTGTGATCAAAGGAAATCGAGCTTATCGCAGTTTAAGCTCTGATACCAAAAATGTCAGGCTCCGTGCTAATTACTCAAGATAATAGCACAATTAAGCATATAATCACGAAAGCGTAAAAATCGGGCTTAAAAATTTTCGAAATAATTTAGGCCTAACTTAAAATCATACATTCAAAATAATTCATAATCAAAATATGAGTTGAATCAGACTCATACAAATCAGGTAACAATAAATCTCTTATCAAATACAGATCCCCAATACATAGAAACACGGGGCATCCCCCAGGTTCGATACATAAACAAAATAAAATAGACTGGGACTCAAGGGAACGGGGATCGACCAGCTGAACCTCCACTCTGTCTAGCTTGGTTACCTGATGATCCTGCAAATGGGCACACAGACCCAAGACACAAAAGCAGGAAAACAAAATACGAGGTCAAGCCTCGGTACGAAGAGCTAATCAAAATAGCTAAACATTCAACATGCTATAAATCAATGCTATGAATGCATGAGGGCTATCAAGAAATCGGATAGCGAGACCAGTAAGTCAACTGGAAATCAAATCTGTCGAGCCTCTATACCACGCACAGCAAGTCAACCGGTGGAAATCATCGGTCCGTGATATTCAGGGTCCGTCAACCCATCACAGCTTGGTGGTAGACACTCGAATCCGGTCGTCACCACTCCGATAATAGTGTTGGACTTTTCAGGCACGACAACTCAGTCGGCCAGTCACAACGTGGCTCTCAATCAGGTCGTCAATCAATCTGTCAATCAGGCTCAAGATGTATACATGTATGCCAATCAATATCAAATGCACAATGCATACAATTCAATACGTAAAACCGAATGTAACTCAATCAATTCAACAAACTGTTCCACGTAGAATCACATAATCATGCCAACAGATTTCACAGCAAGGATTATAGCCATGTTCACGCATCAAGCTATTAAGGGCTTCTCAATTCGTACCTTCTCAGCTTCAATATATCTTAACAGGTCTCACAAACCACGGCCAGAAACTTATTCAAGCCTACGGCCCTTGAAGCTTCACGGCAAAACTCAACCAAAATTCCTGGAAGTTGAAATCTGTTTCAAAGCCTCGAAAATCAGCTTATATCAAGCACAAGTCTAAGCCTGGACATTCTAATACCTACGGCCAGAACTAATCTCAAGTTCTAAACATCTACGCAGGTATTAACTACAAGAACAGAGCTCAAATCAACGAGAAATGCTCACCAAAAAGCTCACGCTAGCAGGAGGTTCACAGATCTCACGGCACGAAGACACAGCACTTCGCGTTCCTCCTCCAACGCTGATTCAGGGTCTCTAATGGGTAGCAAACAAAAGAGCTAAGCTAGGGGAGTCCAGCCCAACCAAGATCGTCAAAAACAGAGGCTGGAATCGATGGGAATCAGCGGTGGAAAGTTACGGTGAACAGTAGCAAGTCGAGGGTTTCGAACAGAATGATAAGAAATATCGGGTTGAGAAATATTCTAAGTGTAGTTAGACACTTCTATTTATTCCTCAACTCAAACGCTACTGTCTAAGTCAAACACCGACAAAACAGATTCCTGCAACGTAAACTAGCGCTAAACAGATTTCTCCAAACCAGCGCTCACAATCATTCAATTCCAGCGCTTACGCTAACTCTCGCGCTCAAGTCCAAACGACGACGCAGCAACTTAATGGAACGACGCCGCATCACTCAAAACAGATCTTAGCGCCTTAGCCACGCATAATACTAAAACGACGACGTAGCCACTAATTCCAACGACGTCGCACAGCAAGAACAGATCTCTCCTCTAAAACATAACGCTAGAGCTCGAAACAGATCTCTCAACTAAACGAGCTACACCAGATGTCAACTCCACATGTTGACCAACATGTGGCATCCTCCTACGCGCCCGCGCTAACGTCAGCAGATCTCTTCACGCGAACTATCACCCACGCTCAATACAACGAGACCAGATCTCTCAATCCAGCGATCACCCGCTACAGTGCCGTTGACCAGCGTTGACGTCTGTAAATCACAAATGCAAGCGCTTAACTCCCATGCCACTCTCGACCATCCAGACTTCACAAAAACGACACCGTTTTACTCAATTCTCGCGGCACTTCACGCAACGCTAAGGAAAAACAGATTTCTATCTGAATCTAACCAATTCGACCCCAAATCGCTACCAGATTTCACCCGATAAACCCGAACTAAAATCTGGCAACTCCAACTAGAGATCTGAATTTCCTCAAATCAGATTTCACCAAAAATTCGAAATTCCAGAAATCAAAAGTCTTAATTCTCGAGACTAATCTAACTCAAAATCCGATTAATCATAATTCTAGAAATCTGATTCCTCACACCCGATCAGCGAGCCTTGCTCCAGCTGAACTCCTAGCAACACCACAATCTAAAGTGCAGACGCAGCTGCTGGTTTTACAAGTGAATGAAATTTTTCGAACGGCTTTTAACGAGCACGTTCGTTACAGACTCAATCGAATGATATAACAATGAAATACAATACTATTGAGACTGCAAAATCTTCCGGTTTCTAAAACGTAGAAACGCGATTCAACAAGTGAACCAGAAGATGACTCGAAGGTTTATCTTATGAAGATCAGCGGTTTTGTTCTTCGAGTGTTTGAGCTTTTTGAGAATGCTACAATATAAGAATAGCTCGTAAAAATGGCAGCGTAACAGCAAGGTAATGAGAGCGAGAGATATCTGCAATCCAAAATTCTGCTATTTATAGTCTTCGATCTCAACGGTCATTAATTTCTTCAAAGGCAACAAAATCTCCTTTTGAATTTCTGTCAATTCGTACGCCGTAAATCCTGCTCCACCAAGAGGCAAGTCGCACAATGTCAGAGCAAATTTTGCGTCGTTACATATTTGTGCAAACGCCATAAAGCGCCCTCTGATATAGTGTACTATTTACCTAGAATAGTACTGATACTGTTCCCTCAATTAAAACATATGTACGATTCAATCTCCACCTTTGATTTCCTCTGATATGAACGTTTGAATCGAGCGAGCGATTATGCAACAACTGATGACTTGAACCTCTGATAGGTATGCAACGGCTGATGGCTTCAATGTCCAAAAGTTATGCACCAGCTGATCACTATAAGTGTCTCCCTTACTGCTGGTTACAACGATTAAGAGAAGCAGCGACTGGATCAAATGAATACTGTAGCCATCTGCTGATTTGAGTGCCTGTCTGCTGAATTACGTTGACTATTGAACTAAACAACTGTCTGCTGATATTTCACTGTAGCCATCTGCTGAATTAACAACGCAACCTCCAACGACTGAATTTTAGCGCTAGTCCAATACGCTGTCGTTTCAACTTATTTGAACGCTGTCGTTTTGACTAATCCAAACGCTGTCGTTTGGCAATCCTTAACAAAACACGCTAACTCTCAAATGCTTTCGCCTGTAATTAAAACAACTGTCTGCTGATATGCCCTGGAAGAATCTACCTGCTGGTTACCTCTGAAAAGTCCAACTGCTGAAAACAAACCAACGACTGATCTGCTGAATTCCTCCGAATAGATCAACTGCTGAAATCAACCCGTCGACTGAAAAATGTTCTCCTGTAAAATTTACCGGCTGATTTTCCAGTAGCAACTAGTCTTATTTTGTTATCACCAAAACTAATAAATTTTACCCTAACAGTTCCCGATAACAAAACTCAACAAATCAACTCCAAATTCGACGCAGATTTCACCCGATAGAAACCAACAACTCAAAGCTGAACGGCTCTTTGTCAAATCTGAAAAATCACCAACCAAATTCGACCAGAAATCACAAATCTGAAATTCAATAATCACGTCTACCGTGACTAATTCTTAACCAATTCTGATTAATCACTAATTACCAAATATCAGTCCTCACAGCTTAATTAATGACCATTGGAGAAGAAGGGTTAAGTTGATTACAAGATGCTTCTTGGGATAGTAATAGATCATATACGAAGTTACAGATATTACCGACGAAACTGTTGATTTTACACAGAGCTAAACAATTTACAACGCTTTACACGAACCAAATGACGATAGTTACCCTGTTTACACGAAGTGACACACACATTGCTTGTTGTTATCAACTTACTGTGTCACGTTTTCTGTTGTAAAAATACTCTGTATTGTTATCTTTCATTGTAGATCAAAAACAGAGTGTGTAAGAGCTTGCCAAGCTTAGGCAGCTCAGAGCGTTTATAGTTTGTACTTTACAGATAGTGAGTCTGTAATAGTTTGGTGATTGCTAAGAGTTCACTCAGTTGCGACTGGAGTTATTAGGTTGTTACAGATGCTGTAAAAATCAAAGTCTTCTTGTGGAATCCTTCTTGTACAAGGAAGAAGGGAGACGTAGGAGTTTCAGTTTTGAACTTCCAACAAAAAGCTCTCCAGCCTTATCTTTTACTGCTTTAAGTTTATTATCTGTTCACTGTTGAATTGATTTACTTCCATATATTTTTGTTAGTCGAGACAACAGATTACGCTAAGATTCTCTAAACTGGTAACTCAACTCTGATTTAAGCCGAAGACTTGTTAAATATTTTCTAAAAAGATTACCTGGGTAGCATGCACGCAAAGGTCCGCCACTCTTATAAATACCTAGGTGCATCTTTGGTTACAGACACTGACGAGCTTTCAGCTCTATATACTCTTACTTCATCTTGTTTGCCTGGTATGTCCTTTTAGAGAACTCCAGTTATATGTCTGGTCTTTTCCTGGAATTCCACACAAAAGACCTTGAGCTCCAGATCTGACTTAAGAATCGGAGGACATTCGTCGGAATAACTCCCGACGTCCTCTGACCAGTGTCTATTTGCAATTGACAGAAAAACATCCAGCTCATCCCCTGAGGACAGAGCTCCCGACATGTTCTCTCACATTCTTCGAGCTATACTGTGCCGAGACTTAGACCTGGTGATACTTCATTGCAGGTGACTCATCAAAGTAGTTTTGTGACGCCCGAACCCAACGGGGCCACGAGAATTGGGTAAATAAAAATTTTCGAATAAAAGAAGGGCTAAATGATAATTCGCTATAGGCTGTATTTCCTATGACTTGAATGAAACAAAACAAACGACAATTTCAAAGACCAGCTGGTACCTAACTTGCACGCTAGCTGCTAAAAACATTTGCGGAAAAACAGTTTGTATTGATAATTGCAATTGCGATTACAACAGCTGATATTCTAAGTAAATATACAACCGCTGCTACTGATCTAATACAGTACAATCTAAATCAAAATGATACAACTAAGACACGGAAAACGTAGGCCTTGGATAAACACAACGCCACCCATCTGCTGGTTTCAACTTTCACCTGCTGTTCCTCCACCAGTTGTCGTACCTGCACCATTTTAAAAGCTAGTGAGCCTAAAGGCTCAGCAAGTAAAACCTGAGTAGTAGGCAGACATCTGTGCAATACATATGTTAAGGAACTTCAATAAACAATGTCATTTTCGTAAACATTTCAGTAAACATTCAATGGCAGAAACAGGGGATGATAGCCCAGCTTCTCATTAATTTCAATATCATTTTCAGTTGATCATGGCATATAAGTTCTATGTGGTCCAATTTGCACTTTGATTAAAATGACTCCCGATATCAGTTTTAGCATATAGCTCATATGAAAGGGCAGTCGACATCTAGACAACTGCTCACCCTTCTCCTTGGTGACCGTCAACTATCTATGCCATAATCTTAAAATAAGCTTTGTTCCCTTACTTCCAATCATAAAATATTCCTGTAAATCATCGGGTTCCATCATTTTAAAAATTTGCTTCCCATTTTTAAAACTTTACTGAGTATCGAATTGAAACCTTGATATCGTAACAATGGAGAGAAACCAGTCGAAGTGCAGAGACCAGTCGCAAGGAAATGAAACAGCACTTGTAAAATAAAACAGTTCTCTGCTGTTCGCAAATATCGATAAAACGAAACAGCTGGAACAAATAGAAACCAGCTGCAAGATCTTTTACTAAGACAATCGTATTTAAATGAAACGATGTCGTTGGAGTGAATAGCAGATAGTATACAAGACTACCTGCTGATATTTTATGACTTAAAGAAACGACGTCGTCAGCGCATCATTCAGTCGCAAAGAAAAGCGCTAAAACGATTATATAAATGAATAGTACCAGTCGCAAGACTAATACCAGCTGGATGAACAGTACCAGTCGCAACGAATAGTAATCAGTCGCAAGACAAGAATCCAGTCGCGAGGTCTTTTAAATAAATGTAAAGTGAATCGATGTCGTAGCGTGTCAACCAGTCGCAGGAATAATAAAATAAATATTGCGACTGCTGAAATTTGACAATAAAACGCATCTGTTGATTTTATAAAAACAACGCAACTGCTGAACTCTAACAAAAGAAATGCAGCTGCTGAACTTTTATGATAACAATGCAGCTGCTGATTTCTAACAAAGGAAACGCAACTGCTAGTTTTAACAAGGAAAGATGCACCTACTGATGAACAGTGCATCTGCTGAAATTTACGAAAGACACTTGCAATATCGAAACAATGATCGCGCTACCAGCCGTCGCCTATTAAACCAGACTTTATACTGATTCAACTAGCAACTACTGATTACACAATCATCAAATCCCGACATTACAACAACAGGAAGAACATTCGTAAACATTATAACAATGCAGCTGCTGAATCTTAATAAGGATATACAGCTGCTGGAACATAACTCGACATTTGTAATATCAAAACAACAACTATGCCATCAGCCGTTGCCTATCAAACCATACTTTATAATGATTCGACTAGCAGCTTCCGATTGCATCGTTATCAATTCTAATATTACAAATACTGAGCGAAGACATCCATAATCATTCTGGAAATAAATTCGAATCCTCAGTACATTTAAAACAACATAAACTTTCTGGAAAACATACTGGAAGCATCATAAACATCAAAACATCATTTTCGAACCCATCTTTCTTTCCTTTTCATGTCTAAATCATTTCAAACATGAACTTTAAACATAACTTAAACATACAGGCAAGCAGATCCATAAAAAACATCAATATATCTTCAAATGGTGTAGCAAAGGATCAGATTTTACTTGCCTTAAACAAAGCTTTACGACAACAGCTAATTCCTGCAGAAATCCTCCCTTTGAGAAACGCACGAACTCTTCTGGAATTTCTTTGAAGAACACTTTAAAACTTTTCTTTGCAAATGATGAAAATCTTACTTTGAAAACAGGTTTTTATATGAAAGGGATTAGTGGCAAGCTACTTGTGAAATCAAGCATGACACACTTCTAAAATTTTGGTTTGAACTGAAGACGGCGCAGAGTATGCTAAAAAGGGAAAACCATTTATTAGAGGTTGTACGAAAATAGTACATGAATTTAAGATGCCGCAGATATTTCAATTTGGATACTTTCAACGTGTCTACTGGTAGCATTTATTACCGTTGTATCCAAAGGGTATAAATTGGAGAAGCAGATAAGTTGAACTCACCAAATGTCAACACAACGAACGAACTGTTGAATCAAAACAACGAACAAAGAACAGAGTTCATCTGCCAAACCAGCTCACAACTAGTGACACAAACTCACAGATTGTTTCATCAATTCATTGTGTCACGAAAAAATTGTACACACTCTGTAGTGTCGAGTTTTCACTGTAAAATCATAAACAAAGTGTTGAGAGCTAGATTAGCTAAAACAGCTTAGAGCTGTGTTCATTGTATTTCGAACCAGATCGCGTGTCTGGGTTATTTGTTGAGTTCTAGGAATTCTTGTAGTTGCTGGCTGTCGGATCGGGTTTGTACAAGGAGTTGTATAAATCAAATCTTCTAGTGGAAATCCTTCCCGTTGAGGAAGAAGGGGAGACGTACGAGAATTAACTCCGAACTTCCAGAAACAAATCTCTTGACTCTATCTTCTACACTTATGCATTTAACTGTTCACTGTTGAATCGTGTTCATTCCGCATAAAACATTTTTATTACACGAGACAACAACTAATCAATGAGAACCCTCCAAGCTGGTAACTCGGCTTAGAAGTTAGCTAAGAGCTGTAAATTTTTGAAACAGATTTTTGATGAAAAATTAGCAAAGGGAGTTCATTCACCCCCCTGAACTCCCGAACTTGTTTTTCGATCCTAACAAGTGGTATCTGAGCTCAGATTCTCAGTGTTTGAACAACTTTCATTTATATTCATTAAATATGTCGATTTCTCATTACAAGATTCCGATGTTTTCCAAGGAAGAGTACGACGTATGGAAGATACGTATGCAATTTATCCTGGTATCTCAGGAAGATGACATGTGGTTCGTCATCACAGATGGACCAATAAAGATTATGAATCCAAACACAGCAATAGCTATATCAGATGGTGCGCCTCAGTGGACTGAAAAGCCAAGGATGGAATGGAAATCCGAGGATAAGAAGAAATCAAATATGGATAATGTCGCTAAGGACATCCTGTACAAGACGCTAGTGATAGTCCCAAAATACGATCAATGTGGTTCGAAAAGCAGTTGCAAGAGTTCAGAAGGGGGGGGGGTTGAATGAACTCTTGGTATTTTCAAATTTTCGAAACCTTTTAAAACAGTTTTACAAGCACTGCTTAACTTAAATCCGAGTTACCAGATTTAAGGATCTCAGTTTAATCAAATCTCTCGGCCAACAAAGTATGTGCGGAAAAAGGCCAATTGATTTGTGAACAGATAACTCAATAAATAAATAATTGCGTAAAATAAAGAGCAAGAGTCAA
This sequence comes from Dorcoceras hygrometricum, assembly GCA_001598015.1. NCBI lineage: Eukaryota > Viridiplantae > Streptophyta > Magnoliopsida > Lamiales > Gesneriaceae > Dorcoceras > Dorcoceras hygrometricum. The sequence continues at coordinate 123,646 of KQ988438.1, read as the reverse complement.
GAATTTGTTTCTGGAAGTTCGGATATCAATATCCTACGTCTCCCCTTCTTCCTTTTCAGGAAGGTTTCACTAGAAGATTTGATGCGTGTAGTCCTTCTACAAACACCCGATCACCGAGCCTTGCTCCAGGTGAACTCCTAGCAACACCACAATCTAAATCGCAGAAGCAGCTGCTGGATTTACAATCCTTTGTAATATTTTCAAACGGCTTTTGAAAGCACGTTTGTTACAGACTCAATAATGATAACAACAATGAATACACAATATATGAGACTGTAAATCTTCTGGTTTCTAAAACGTAGAAACGCAATTCAACAAGTAAAATTCGAATCCTCAGTACATTTAAAACAACATAAACTTTCTGGAAAACATACTGGAAGCATCATAAACATCAAAACATCATTTTCGAACCCATCTTTCTTTCCTTTTCATGTCTAAATCATTTCAAACATGAACTTTAAACATAACTTAAACATACAGGCAAGCAGATCCATAAAAACATCAATATATGCTTCAAATGGTGTAGCAAAGGATCAGCTTTTACTTGCCTTAAACAAAGCTTTACGACAACAGCTAATTCCTGCAGAAATCCTCCCTTTGAGAAACGCACGAACTCTTCTGGAATTTCTTTGAAGAACACTTTAAAACTTTTCTTTGCAAATGATGAAAATCTTACCTTGAAAACAGGTTTTTATATGAAAGGGATTAGTGGCAAGCTACTTGTAAAATCAAGCATGACACACTTTTAAAGTTTAGTAAAATTCCCTTCATATCATTTTAAATTTGTAAAGTACCAAACATTTTCCAAAAGAAATCATTTCACCTCCTTAAAACATTTTTCAATCGATTTAGAACCAGCTCGTGCATCGCTCTTTGGAGTCACCTGCTGGTACCAGCCGCAGTGCATTTTACTTGCTAATATCAATAAATCAGTACATACATAACATTTAAAATTGCCAAAATGGCCCATGAGATTAATAAAATGCATAAATGTGGTCCTATGGATTTTTGGGGCGTTACAAGATCAGTTCAGAGCAGGTTGGATTTGATCAGCCTAGAACCATATTAGAAAAGCTGTTCAACGCACAAACTAGATCGAGAAACCAGCTGAGTAAGGATAACTCAAAAAAATGAATTTCAGAATATTTCGAGGCTTCGTAAAGATTGATGTGATATGTTTGACCTCTCTGTATCGATTTGTAGTCGTTGGAACTACATTGAGTTAATTCCTGATTTACAGATATTTGGTTTGAACTGAAGACGGTGCATAGTATGCTAAAAAGGGAAAAGCATTTATTGGAGGTGTACGAAAATAGTACATGAATTTAAGACGCCGCAGATATTTCAATTTAGATACATTCGACGTGTCTACTGGTAGCATTTATTACGTTGTATCCAAAGGGTATAAATTGGAGAAGCAGATAAGTTGAACTCACCAAATGTCAACACAACGAACGAACTGTTGAATCAAAACAGCGAACAAAGAACAGAGTTCATATATCAAACCAGCTCACAGCTAGTGACACAAACTCACAGATTGTTTCATCAATTCATTGTGTCACGAAACAATTGTACACACTCTGTAGTGTCGAGTTATCACTGTAAAATCATAAACAAAGTGTTGAGAGCTAGATTAGCTAAAACAGCTTAGAGCTGTGTTCATTGTATTTCGAACCAGATCGCGTGTCTGGGTTATTGGTAGGAGTTCTTGTAGTTGCTGGCTGTCGGATAGGGTTTGTACAAGGAGTTGTATAAATCAAATCTTCTAGTGGAAATCCTTCCCGTTGAGGAAGAAGGGGAGACGTACGAGAATTAACTCCGAACTTCCAGAAACAAATCTCTTGACTCTATCTTCTACACTTATGCATTTAACTGTTCACTGTTGAATCGTGTTCATTCCGCATAAAACATTTTTATTACACGAGACAACAACTAATCAATGAGAACCCTCCAAGCTGGTAACTCGGCTTAGAAGTTAGCTAAGAGCTGTAAATTTTTGAAACAGATTTTTGATGAAAAATTAGCAAAGGGAGTTCATTCACCCCCCTGAACTCCCGAACTTGTTTTTCGATCCTAACAAGTGGTATCTGAGCTCAGATTCTCAGTGTTTGAACAACTTTCATTTATATTCATTAAATATGTCGATTTCTCATTACAAGATTCCGATGTTTTCCAAGGAAGAGTACGACGTATGGAAGATACGTATGCAATTTATCCTGGTATCTCAGGAAGATGACATGTGGTTCGTCATCACAGATGGACCAATAAAGATTATGAATCCAAACACAGCAATAGCTATATCAGATGGTGCGCCTCAGTGGACTGAAAAGCCAAGGATGGAATGGAAATCCGAGGATAAGAAGAAATCAAATATGGATAATGTCGCTAAGGACATCCTGTACAAGACGCTAGTTCCCAAAATA
>KQ988438.1:92755-110346 GCA_001598015.1 Dorcoceras hygrometricum | reverse complement strand
ACACTCGCGATGTCACTATTCGATCTCCAAGATGTATGCATAGCTATCGGATCTATAGCGACTCTCGATTTTACCAATGGTCATTGATCTGATCGGGATATATGTGTTGAAAGGACCGTACTGTACGCTAACCATGACCAAATGGTTCTTGCAGGCACTATCAGTGATACCTAGGGGATCATGGGGCGATTTTGCTAGGCGCTTTACCATGATTCGATGGGCAAGTCCGAAATTGTGATTTCGGAGTCGCAATGGTTGTGAGCCCACGGCTAGCTGTATCCCTGAACCATTGAGGGTCACACAAGTACTGGATTCATGATTCCCGCACAGAAACTGAGCTCAATGTGTTGAGCATAGGAGGAGGAATTTAGGGAGTGCGACTTCCTAAAAGTCAACAGGGGTCAAATTGCGATTTCCCAAAAGTTGAGGAGCTAAACTGCTATTTTGGTCTAGGTGGTCTGAAAAATTGTTTTCGCATCATAATATTCAGTTTTGGAAACTGAGTCGACCGGTCAGATCTGATCGTCGATCGGAATTGTGATGAAGCCACGGTGGTACAGTTGAAACGAATGTTCATACGGACCTGGGCCCGCCTCAGGTCCATTGGGCTAGTGAAAGCCCATCATTGGTCTACTTATGCTAGACCTAGGGCTTCACACAAAATAACTTCACACCCTAGCCTCCACTTGGCCGCTGCCCCTCTCCTCTCCTCTCAGCCACCCACGCGCCGCCGCCCCTTCGCCGGACTTGTTCCGGCCACCACGCTGAGGAGTTTCCGTCCGTGCTAAATTCGTCAGGCCTTCTAGTGCAGGCTGAAGAAGGTGTCCTGATTCCGGTCGTGGACCTGATTAGGAGGATCTACCGCCGCCTACAATTCAAGAGCCAGTTTCCCTGTGATTCTGGTTGGAGCCAGGCGCCTAGACGCCAGCAAGGTAACAATCGATAAACGCCCTATGTATGTTTATCGTCATTGTTTAATGTATTGAACGTATCTCGGGGCATTTTTAAACTTTCGCTGCACCCCCTGGAAACGGGATCCGGATCCGCCACTTTCGCCAACAAGAGTGTTATCATATTGAAGCTGACTAGAAACCTCAAAGATAGTGTAGGCAGGAATGTCACGGTGACTAGTCAAGCGACCTTCAAACAAAATAGAGCAACACGGCCTAGTCCATCGAATACGGTGAGCTACTGCCTGCTGTTTTCATTCCTCTAAAACAAAATAAAGAAGATCTGAAAGCATGTTGATAACTTTAAGATGTACTGCCGAATCTCCTTCTCCGGGTACAAAATTTTGTATCCACCCGTCTAAGTATTTTCTCACAAGAACTGCTCTGTACTTCAAAAGTATATACATTTTCCTTTGAAGTGCCACTCCGTGGACTCGCCTCTGCCCAAGACAAAAATAGTTCCTCCTTAGCAAAAAGGAGTCATCTATCTGTAAATTTGCTAATCTCTTCAACTAAACGAATAGAAGAAATCTGCCACCTCATCTATTATCTTCTCCCGTAACTGTACTAGTAGATCGATATCGGCACAAATCATATAATAATGTTCCTGCGGGGGCTTCCCCTTGATTGGGTCTTTCAGTTGGAGAGGCTTTTTCCCTTTGGCATCGACGGGAATTTGTGGAAGACTAGCCAGGTACCAAGTCCTTTCATCCACGCCAGGGATTTTGATCTCTTTGCCCATAGTAATCTTCGTGACTTCCCATGCAGCTGAAGGCAATGGAAGCTCTTCTGGAATAGTCAGTATGATCTCATCCAAAGACATCTTCTCATTGGCATCAATCAATTCAACATTCATCTCCATATCCTCTGGTTCCTCCTCAGAAAACTGTACCTGCTGGTCTCCACCAGCAACACCAACATCCATGGTTTCTACATCTTCATCAGTGTCACTTGCAGTGACCACTGGTCTTTCAGCATCCCATCTGGCAATAAGATCATCATAGGGAAGATCAAACCAATGTCTCTCTTCAGCAGTTCCAGCTGGTTGATTTCCCTCACCCGATGTACGCACAACTTGATCTCCCTCATCAACGCTGATTTGAGCAGTGTCAGCCAAAACTTGCTCAATGATAATATCAACATCATCAGCAGTGGACGATTCTTCATTTACAAACTCAGTCACTGCTGGTTCAGAAGTTGGTGTTAGAGTAGATGCCCAACTAGCCAACTTGTGGCGTGTTGGTTTATAGACTCTTGTATGAAACGATCTCTATATATGATATTCGCATTTATTCATGGCTTTCTTTATTTTCATTATGACTATAATGTTAACAATAGTGTTGGATAAAGACCTAGAATGCACCATAGTGTATGTTATATGTGATAGTGGGTATGACGGCTATCATGAAACACATCTAATAGTCACTGTGTATTCTGAACTCGTTCCTAGTCGATTGGGCCGTAAAAATGAGGATAAGGCCGCCCGAGATTGAGACTAGTATCTGCGATGCGAAGTACCGTGTTTCATTGATAGGGAAAATTGTGATGTTCTGAGCATGCAGATAGATAGTGACCTGGTGATCTATCGAATTACCCTCGTTCGGACTTTCCAAGTGGTTACAATTTGTCGAGTGGATAAGTCCGAGGTCTTGGTTGTACTGATTAGTCCTCTTGACTCGAAACGTCATTGAGACTCTACATGATAGGCGTCTCACTTTGACTCGTTTGCCGACTCACTTGGGGTCATTAGGCGGCGGGATTGGGTGAGACCCCGATGCATGTAGGAGTCGATGCTTCGTTGTCGAGGATTCACCGCTCGCTTACATGCGTGGATATCCTATGATATCTGAGGGGATAATAGTGTATAAATCTCTGGCTAGAGTACTTGAAGTGTTTTAGGTAAATGGGTTTACCTAGTTACACTCGTGATGTCACTATTCGATCTCCAAGATGTATGCATAGCTATCGGATCTCTAGCACCTCTCGATTTACAAATGGTCGTTGATCTGATCGGGATATATGTGTTGAAAGGACCGTACTGTACGCTAACCACGACCAACTGGTTATTGCAGGCACTATCAGTGATACCTAGGGGATCATGGCGTGATGTTTCTAGGCGCTTTACCATGATCCGTTGGGCAAGTCCGAAATTGTGATTTCGGAGCCGCAATGGTTGCGGGCCCAACCATGATCCGTTGGGCAAGTCCGAAATTGTGATTTCGGAGCCGCAATGGTTGCGGGCCCACGCCTAGCTGTATCCCTGAACCATTGAGGGTCACACAAGTACTGGATTTATGATTCCCGTACGGAAACTGAGCTCAATGTGTTGAGCATATGAGGAGAATTTTAGGGAGTGCGACTTCCTAAAAGTCAACAGGGGTCAAATTGCGATTTCCCGCTGTTGAGGGGCAAAACTGTCATTTTGGACTAAGTAATCTGAAAAATTGTTTTTGCATCATAATACTCAGTTTTGGAAACTGTGTAGATCGGTCTGATCAGATCGTCGATCGGAGTTATGATGAAGTCACGCTGATAGGGATGAACCGAATGTTCATACGTTGGACTGGGCCCGCCCCAGGTCCAATGGGCCGGTTCAAGCCCATCACACCTATACTTAGTCTTGATCCTAGGGTTGTATGACATAACTTAACTCACACAAACCCTAGACTCCCTAGTTGGCCGCCGTCCCCTCCTCTAAAGCCTCAAGCCGCCGCCGCCTTGCGCCGCCGTGTGCCGCCGCCGTCCGCCGCCCGCTTCGTGATCGGACTTGTTTCGATCACCGTGACGAGGTGATTCCGTCCATGGAAAATCCATCAGCTTTCTAGTGCAGGCTAATTGGAGGAAGATTGAATCCGGTCGTGGACCTGATTGACGTTCTACCGCCGCCTACAGTTTGAAGTTTCGGTTTCCTCGAGAAACTGGTCGGAGCCAGGCTCCTAGACGCCAGCAAGGTAACTATCTACGAAAACCCTATGAATGTTTTTAGATTTTATTGAATTGTATTGAACATTTTCCGGGCAAATTTTGTTCTTCCGCTGCGCCCCGGGAAGTGGGATCCGGATCCGCCACCGCTTTCCCAACAGTGGTATCAGAGAACAGGCTCGGATCCTTCAATACATTATTGTGCCATATTGCATCAGATCTCGAAATTTTGATCATGAAAACAAAAAAAAAATTATTTTTGGCATGCCGGCCGCCGCCGCATGCGGCGGCGCGAACTCCCGCGCTTGATAGCATGCACAGCCGCGCGATGGCCGCGCATGATGCACGGCCGATGTCTCCTGGCCTCGCGCTAATGGTAGCGCGGTGGTCGAAGAGGAGCGCACTGCTGTGCGCCGCGATTGGCGCGGCTGTGCGCCATGCATCGCGCGGCGATGAACGTCCGTCGTGCAACTTGGTTGCGCGACCTGCCGCGCTTGGCGCGGGCAGCGTGATGGCGGCGGTCGCCGCCGTGCGGCCGCCGTCCGACGTGATTTCCGGTAGATTGTTGCGACGCAAATTTTTCCTTCTAGGTTTTGTTCGGGCCTGTCCCGGGCAGCCCATGAAGTTTTCGGGCCGATATTCGATATCGGGCCGATTTTGGTCGATTTTGGAATTTTTGAGATTTTGGGCCTAAAATCGTTTTAAGCCCAACATGATGCAATTAAAATTGCAAAATATGATTTTAATTGTGAAATATGATTTTATAATTAAAATATGATTTTGTTGATTAAAATTTGATTTTATCGTCAAAATGCGATTTTGTTATAAAATGCGATTTATGATTAAAATATGATTTTGTGGTAAATAATTTGATTATTTAATTTATGCAAGTTAATTAGATTGATTACATGTTTGGGATGATCGAGAGCCGTGCCCAATGTGTTAGGTGTATGCTTTAGGTTTTGCGATTTCGGTTGTATTTAATATCATTGATTATCATTTATTAAAGTGGGTCTGTTTGTGGCCCGTTCCCATCCATTGTAAAATGTATCCCTTATGTGTCATGGAGTTTAATTGTAAATTACTAGACTTAGTGGGAGGACTTTTGAAGATGGTGGGCCCATGACGATCAAAGATATTGAAGACCGAAGATCTGTAAAACCGGAAGCAAATATAATAGGATTGCATTGCATATTGCATTTCACCTATGATTGGACCAGGTCCGTGATTGGCAACCACGGAACGCATAGCTCTCGCGATCGATCATCCCAAAGTTATTTATATATTTGATATATATATGTTGAATCCGCATGTTTTAAATTTGATTTAAAATTATTGCATGAGACCAAATTTTCAAAAATAAAACCCCTCGTTTTAAATACGATTTAAAACTAATATCAAGATTAAAAGTTTATTCGATAAGCTAAAGGGAATTTAAATTTGTTTAAATTATCCCTACCTTCCATCAACAATGGGTGTACGCCGATGCTACCCGTATACATGGCCTGGCTCATATTATTGAGGGGGTTATGTATGCCGGAAAGCTGTCCACGCCATTGACAATTGTTGTGAGTCGGTTGGAACTCCCTTTAACGTTGACTCATATTATTGGGGACGTTAAGGGGACCGTCCTTCACGACTCAACATTGATGGGTCATCTTGACACGTGATAGTAAACGACGTCATATTATTGGGCCCTTACTGGACGTGAGGTGAATACATGGAGGTTGCACCGGTTGCAATCGGAAACTACCTTTTAGGGGTCATGGATGGCTGATATTATTTGGGTCCATGATCGCTTGATTGGGCTCCGTGTACCCACTAAAGAACTTGCTTTCTCGATTTCTATAATGTCTTCGATAAAAAACCCACTCGCTGCTATACTGGATAGCAACAAGTTCACCGGTCTGAACTACCAAGACTGGCTTCGAAACCTCAACATTGTGTTGGCTTCGGAGAAACTTCTTTATACGATAGAGAAGAGCCCTCCGAAGGAAGCCCCTGCTGATATCAGCCCTGAGGAGCTGGTGACGCTTCAGGAATGGTGGGACGACGAGCTTAAGACTCGATGCTATGTGATTGCATCGATGTCTAACGAAATGCAACGGCGCTTTGAGAAGACAAAGTATGCTGCTGACATACTCTTTCATCTCAAAGAACTGTACGGGGAGAACTCTCGACATGAGAGGTTCACGGCTGTCAAGGAGCTTATGACAAGCCGCATGCGCGATGGGACTTCGATCTGCGAGCATGGGGTTCGTATGATTGGGCTCGTTGAAAAGCTGTCGGGCCTTGATATCACACTTCCACACGAGCTGTCTGTGGATGTGCTTCTCCTCTCACTGCCTGCTGCATTCGACCCCTTTGTGGTCAACTTCAACATGAACAAGCTGGCAGCCAACCTTGAAGAGGTGGTTAACATGATTGTAGTGTTCGAGGGAACCATAAAGAAGGATAAGCCCGTCCTCCTTATGGGCTCTTCTTCCTCTGCGAAGAAGGGGCCCAAATGCAAGGGTAAGAAACGTTCTGACCCTACGAATGATGAAAAGCCCAGCAAGAAGCCCAAGGCAAGGACTTCAAGGCCGAACAAATCCGAGGAAGTTTGCCACTACTGTCACAAGCCTGGACATTGGAGGAGGAACTGTAAGGATTACCTAGAGCAGTTGCGAACTGCAAATGGTATGTTCTACATTGAGAAAAGTTCCAACTCGCGATGTTGAAACACATACAACAACGATTAAAAGGAAACACGATAGCTTAAACCCAGCACAAATTTGGCACGCTAGGCTAGGTCATGTTTCTCTAAGTAGGATGAACACGTTAGTTAGGAGTGACATGTTTGATCTGTCAGACATTAACTCTCTACCGACTTATGAATCTTGTCTTAAGGGAAAGATGACTAAGCAACCCTTCAAGGGCAAGGGTGAGCGTGATCAAGGCCTATTGGATTTGATCCATACTGATGTGTGCGGCCCATTTAGTATTGGTACTAAGTACGGTCACACATACTTTATCACCTTTACCGACGATTACTCTAGGTATGGGTACTTGTACTTAATGAAGCACAAATCTGAATCTTTTGAAAGGTTCAAAGAATTCAAGGCTGAAGTAGAAAATCAATTAGGCAAAAGTATTAAAGCACTTCGATCCGATCGAGGTGGTGAATACTTAAGTGCTGAATTTCAAGACTATCTGAAAGAGAATGAGATTCTCTCACAGTGGACCCCTCCGGCCACACCACAGCTCAATGGTGTAGCGGAGCATCGTAATCGAACTTTGATGGACATGGTTCGATCTATGATGAGCTTCACTGAGCTTCCTACCTCGTTTTGGGGCTATGCGCTCGAAACGGCGGTAATATTGTTGAACAATGTCCACACAAAGGCAGTGGATAAAACTCCATATGAGATATGGATGGGCAAACCACCCAAGTACTCATACATGAGGCTTTGGGGATGTCCTGCTTACGTGAAGCAGACAGTGGAAGATAAGCTGGATACGAGATCCATCTTATTCTACTTCATTGGATACTACTTCTACTATCCAGTGAAACAAAAGTGTTTGTTTCTAGAAATTCCACCTTTATGGAAAGGGAATTTCTACTTGATAGAAAAGACAAGATAGTAGAACTCGAAGAGGTTCGGGAACCAACTGAAGTACCAAGTGAGTCTCTCGCACCTCCAGAGCCAGTACCAGAAATGGTCGCACCTAGAAGATCCGAAAGGGTCCCTAGGGCTCCTAAGAGATATGGTTTTCTCCTTGAAGATGATCAAGGTGATCAAGTTGTTGGATCTGATCCAAGAAATTTCAAGGAGGCAATTTCCGATGCTGATTCTAATTTGTGGCTTGAAGCAATGCAGTCTGAGTTTGACTCAATGCATGTGAACCAAGTTTGGACTCTTGTTAACCCTCCCGAAGGAATTGTCCTATTGGGTGCAAATGGGTATACAAGAGGAAACTTGGGCCTGATGGTAAGGTAATGACCTACAAGGCACGACTGGTCGCGAAAGGTTACACTCAAAGGCAAGGTGTTGACTATGATGAAACTTTTTCACCAGTCGCAATGTTCAAGTCAATTAGAATCTTACTTGCCATAGCCGCATGGTACGACTATGAGATATGACAAATGGATGTGAAAACTGCGTTCCTTAATGGAAACATTAAGGAAGAGATCTATATGATGCAGCCTGAGGGTTTCACATCTGTGGGGACGTGAGCATAAGGTATGCAAACTTCAGAGATTGATCTACGGTCTCAAACAAGCATCGAGGAGTTGGAACTTGAGATTCGATGAAACAATTAAGGAATTTGGTTTCATCAAGAATCCCGAGGAGCCATGTGTATATAAGAAGGTAGTTAAAAGTGCTGTGACATTCCTTGTACTTTATGTTGATGACATTCTACTCATTGGGAATGATGTAAGGAATGCTGCAGTCAACTAAAGTATGGTTGTCTAGTAGATTCTCGATGAAGGACATGGGTGAAGCATCCTATATTCTTGGAATACAGATCTATCGGGATAGATCGAAACGGATGCTCGGACTCACCCAAGCTACCTACATCGATACCATACTTAAGCGGTTCTCTATGGAAGAGTCCAAGAGAGGACACCTACCTATGTGCCACGGGGTCACTCTATCTAAGTCTATGTGTCCGAAGACTGATGAGGAGATAGAGAGTATGACACGTGTGCCATATGCCTCGGCAATAGGTAGTATTATGTATGACATGATCTCGACTAGACCAGATGTCGCATATGCTCTGAGTTTCACGAGCGGCTACCAGGCCAACCCCGGCCAATTGCATTGGAAGGCTGTGAAGGATATTCTTAAGTACTTGCGAAGGACTAAGAATGTGTTCATGGTCTATGGGGATGGTGAAATGAAATTGGAAGGCTATACTGATTCTAGCTTCCAATGTGACGTGGATGATTCGAAGTCTACCTCTAGATTTGTATTCATTGCAGCATCAGCTGCTGCTAAGGAGGCGGTTTGGATAAGGAATTTCGTCCAAGAGTTGGGCGTCATTCCTGATGGAGTTGGTCCAGTACCGGTGTACTGCGACAACACGGGTGCCGTTGCGCAAGCAAAGGAGCCTAGGTCTCACCAAAGATCCAAACATATACTGAGGAAATACCACATAATCCGGGATATTGTGGCTAGAGGTGACATAGCAGTTGAGAGAGTCGCCTCCGCGGACAACGTTGCTGATCCACTTACGAAGCCCTTGCCAGGACCGTTGTTTGAAAAATATCGCGAAACAATGGGACTGCGTCTGATGAGTAGTTGGCTTTAGGGCAAGTGGGAGATTGTTAGAGTAGATGCCCAACTAGCCAACTTGTGGCGTGTGGGTTTATAGACTCTTGTATGAAACGATCTCTATATATGATATTCGCATTTATTCATGGCTTTCTTTATTTTCATTATGACTATAATGTTAACAATAGTGTTGGATAAAGACCTAGAATGCACCATAGTGTATGTTAGATGTGATAGTGGGTATGACGGCTATCATGAAACACATCTAATAGTCACTGTGTATTCTGAACTCGTTCCTAGTCGATTGGGCCGTCAAAATGAGGATAAGGCCGCCCGAGATTGAGACTATATGCGATGCGAAGCACCGTGTTTCATTGGTAGGGAACATTGTGATGTTCTGAGCATGCAGATAGATAGTGATCTGGTGATCTATCGAACTACCCTCGTTCGGACTTTCCAAGTGGTTACCATTTGTCGAGTGGATAAGTCCGAGGTCTTGGTTGTACTGATTAGTCCTCACGACTCGAAACGTCATTGAGACTCTACATGATAGGCGTCTCACTTTGACTCGTTTTCCGACTCACTTGGGGTCTTTAGGCGGCGAGATTGGGTGAGACCCCGATGCATGTAGGAGTCGATGCTTCGTTGTCGAGGATTCACCGCTCGCTTACATGCGTGGATATCCTATGATATCTGAGGGGATAATAGTGTATAAATCTCTGGCCAGAGTACTAGAAGTGTTTTAGGTAAATGGGTTTACCTAGTTACACTCGCGATGTCACTATTCGATCTCCAAGATGTATGCATAGCTATCGGATCTCTAACGACTCTCGATTTACCAATGGTCGTTGATCTGATCGGGATATATGTGTTGAAAGGACCGTACTGTACGATAACCACAACCAACTGGTTCTTGCAGGCACTATCAGTGATACCTAGGGGATCATGGCGCGATGTTGCTAGGCGCTTTACCATGATCCGTTGGGCAAGTCCGACCAACTGGTTCTTGCAGGCACTATCAGTGATACCTAGGGGATCATGGCGCGATGTTGCTAGGCGCTTTACCATGATCCGTTGGGCAAGTCCGAAATTGTGATTTCGGAGCCGCAATGGTTGCGGGCCCACGGCTATCTTTATCCCTGAACCATTGAGAGTCACACAAGTACTGGATTCATGATTCCCGCATGGAAACTGAGCTCAATGTGTTGAGCATATGAGGAGAATTTTAGGGAGTGCGACTTCCTAAAAGTCAACAGGGGTCAAATTGCGATTTCCCGCTGTTGAGGGGCAAAACTGTCATTTTGGACTAAGTAATCTGAAAAATTGTTTTCGCATCATAATACTAAGTTTTGGAAACTGTGTAGATCGGTCTGATCAGATCATCGATCGGAGTTATGATGAAGTCACGCTGATAGGGATGAACCGAATGTTAATACGTTGGACTGGGTCCGCCCCAGGTCCAATGGGCCGGTTCAAGCCCATCACACCTATACTTAGTCTTGAGCCTAGGGTTGTATGACATAACTTAACTCACACAAACCCTAGACTCCCTAGTTGGCCGCCGTCCCCTGCTCTAAAGCCTCACGCCGCCGCCGCCTTGCACCGCCGTGTGCCGCCGCCTGCTTCGTGATCGGACTTGTTTCGATCACCGCGACGAGGTGATTCCGTCCGTGGCAAATCCATCAGCTTTCTAGTGCAGGCTGATTGGACGAAGATTGAATCCGGTCGTGGACCTGATTGGAGGATCTAACGCCGCCTACAGTTTGAAGTGCCGGTTTCCTCAAGAAACTGGTCGGAGCCAGGCGCCTAGATGCCAGCAAGGTAACTATCTACGAACACCCTATGAATGTTTGTAGATTTTATTGAATGTATTGAACACTTTACGAGCAAATTTTGTTCTTCCGCTGTGCCCCGGGAAGTGGGATCCGGATCCGCCACCGCTTTCCCAACAGTTGGTTCATTAATCCTTGTAGCATCACCAGCAGCTGGTTCCTCATTAGAACCTTCATCAGCTGCTTCTACATCAGCAGTCTCACCAGCAACCTCATCAGCTGGTGGATCAGCAGAAATCTCATCCTCTGCTGCTGGTTCAGTAGTAGTTGGCTCAACCATTTGAATGGGCACGACCTCCTGTGCCACAGCCACTATCTCCAAAAATGCCTTAGAAGAACCTGATTTCTTCTTCATCGTCGTTTTATTTTTTATCACTGGTGCTTCAAAGTCAGCATCAGCTGGTCTTTTCTTAGGTGCCTTCTGCACCAGCGGAGCATCAGCAGCTTCCTTTGCACCCCCTTTATCATTTAGAGAGACATAGCGATGCACAGTCTTCTCTGTAAGAATTTCAGAAGCTGGAAACTCCGATGATTCGCCCAATTCAAGATTTGAAATATTTTCCAGCAGAAGACTTATCTGAACAGCGAAGCCCTTGGCTTGCTTAGACCCTGGAGTAACCATCTTCTTAAGAGTGTTGAACAATACTCTGGCCCAGTTCATCCTTACTCCGCAGACAACTGCTGTCACCATAGAAAACTTTTCAACTGTAATTGCATTGAAAGACCCTGCCTTCACAGAGATATATTTCGCCATAATATCGCAAAGAAGACGATATTCAACCTTCATTTGACTCTTCTTCCCTGACAAACTCACTTGCTCACCCGACATAGAAACGATGCTCCTAGAATCAAAAACCAAGGCAGCTTCATAGATGACTGCCGGACAGCCCAGAAAACCCTCAAGGCCAGAAGCCATTATAGCTTGAAACATGGAGACCATACCTGGGTCGTCCATGGCGAGAACAGATTCAAAATCGATATGCTGAGTGTTGGAGTAGAAAGAAGATGCCATTGGTGATTGTAGATAAGCGAAAAGAACACCTGAAAAATCTTTTCAGAAGAAATCGCAGAGAATACGAACGCAAGAGTAATATGCAAGAACACACAATAGTAAATTTGCAAGGTAAAAGAGAAATGAAGAGTAAACGCCGTAATTTAAACTAGGAAAGCAAAAATTTACTAGAGAGAGAAGGTTTTGATGTGACTGTTCGAATGGTAATAACACGTGTCAATCATCCGTTAGCGCGTACAATTTTTGAAATTATTTTGAAAATATTTTCAAAATATTTTTACTTGTACTGTGTAAAAGATTTTCCAAAATGATTTAATCAAACAAGGTACAAAGTAAATAAAAGTGGGCCAAAATTTATAAAGTCACAGCTGGTGCAGTAAATGTAATAACATCACTGCTGGTTTAATATATCGTTGAGGGTGGCAGGAGCTGGTCACAAATAAGCATCAGCTGTATATATGTAACAACTGAGTGTGTCCAGTCATGACATATTCAGCTGACGTCACACTTAACAATCCAGCTCCTGGTTCCGTTTACGGCTGATAATCTCCCAACACGAGAAGCTTACATCAGCTGATAGTCTTATCGTTCCCCCTGAACAAAAGACTTACAGCTGATTTAAGCAACAGTTAACAACCTGAAAAATGCGTTAGTGCACCAACAATCAAGGCAATTCAAAGAGACCTACGATGTTTCTAAAATAAGAAAACTTAGCGTCTGGTAGAGGCTTTGTGAAGATATCCGCAACTTGCTGGTCAGTCGACACATACTCCAGCCGGACGTCCTTCTTTAGCACATGGTCCCTTATGAAGTGATGCCTGATGTCGATGTGCTTTGTTCTTGAATGCAGCACAGGATTTTGGGTGATTGCGATGGCACTGGTATTGTCGCAGAGAATAGGTGCTTCAGAAGCATCGACTCCATAGTCCTTCAGATGGAATTGTATCCAAATGATTTGAGCACAGCAACTACCAGCTGCTAGATACTCTACCTCAGCTGTTGACGTTGCGATGGACGTATGCTTCTTACTAAACCAGGAAATCAGTAGATCCCCTAAAAATTGACAAGTCCCACTTGTGCTTCTACGATCAATCCTACATCCTGCGTAATCTACATCACTGTAACCGATTAGTTGAATGCATGAGTCTTTGGGATACCAAAGACCCACGTTGGAAGTACCCTTTAAATATTTTCTAAAAATTGACAAGTCCCACTTGTGCTTCTACGATCAATCCTACATCCTGCGTAATCTACATCACTGTAACCGATTAGTTGAATGCATGAGTCTTTGGGATACCAAAGACCCACGTTGGAAGTACCCTTTAAATATTTTAATATTCGCTTTACAGCTATGTAATGCGATTGCTTTGGCTCTTCTTGGAATCTAGCACACATACAGACAGCAAACATGATGTCTGGTCTGCTAGCAGTTATGTATAGCAAAGAGCCTATAATACCACGATAAAGCGATACCTCAATGGCAGTACCAGCTTCATCTTTGTCCAGATTTATCGAAGAGCTCATAGGAGTTGCTGCTGCTGAACAATTGTCCATGCCAAACTTTTTCAGCAATTCTTTCGTATACTTCGCCTGGTTGATGAATATACCATTCTCCAGTTGGCGAACTTGTAAGCCCAAAAAGAATGTCAGCTCCCCCATCATGCTCATCTCGAATTTGTCCTGCATAATCTTAGAGAACTTCTGGCATAGTTTGGGGTTAGTTGACCCAAAGATAATGTCATCGACATATATTTGAACTAATAGAATATGGTCAGCTTTTACAAATTTGAACAAAGTCTTATCCACTGTGCCTATTGTAAAGTCATGCTCGATTAAGAACTGTGATAGTGTATCATACCAAGCTCTGGGTGCTTGTTTCAACCCATACAGAGCTTTATCCAGTTTGTAAACAAAGTTTGGATGTGCATGATTAACGAAGCCAGGAGGTTGTGCAACATACACTTCCTCTGTTAAGACGCCATTAAGAAAGGCACTCTTAACATCCATTTGAAAGACTTTAAAGTCTTTGAATGCAGCATAAGCTAAGAACATGCGAATGGCTTCTAATCTTGCTACTGGTGCGAAGGTCTCATCAAAATCTATACCTTCCATTTGTCTAAATCCTTGCGCTACCAGTCTAGCCTTGTTTCTAGTTACTACGCCATCTTCATTGAGTTTGTTCCTAAAAACCCACCATGTTCCTATCATTGAGTTTGCGCTACCAGTCTAGCCTGGTGAGATGCACTTGCAACTGGTTCATCAGCTGGTGATCTTGCGACTGATTGTCCAGCTGTTGGTCTTAATACTGAATGATATGATGTGTTCGTGCCTTGATGTCCAGCTGGTGGTGAAACCAATTGATAATTTTTGCTACCAGCTGGTGCTTCAGGCGTTGGTCTAGAAACCAATGGAGAAGCGCTTGCGACTTCTTGCGCAACATCTTGTTTATCAAAATTAGTTGGTGCAACGACTGATTGAACATCGGCTGGTTGATCATTTGTCGCAACACCTCCAGCAGCTGGTACACTTGAGGCAATTTGATCCTGTGGCTGATCCACGTTAGTTAAATCAATAACTATTGGATTACCTGTCAGATCTTGTTGAAAATTGTTACGCGTTGTGACCACTGCTGGTTGTTCTTCTTCAGCTAATTGTCTTTGTGGCACGTCGTCGTCTGATTCTTCAAGACTTGTTGACTCCAGACGTGAACACAAGTCATGTAGGCTTGCAGCTGAATTTGACTTGAAGCTGGTTTCATCAAACACTACGTGTGCTGATTCCTCAACTGTCAAGCTTCGATTGTTGAAAACTCGATATGCTTTGCTCACAGCTGAATAACCTAGGAAGATACCTGCATCGGATTTAGGTTCAAAGGCTGTTAGATGCTTCTTGCCATTGTTATGAATGAAACATTTACATCCAAACACCCTGAAATAATAAATATCAGGTTTCTTGCCATTCCAGATCTCATATGGGATTTTATCGTGCATTCTATTAATCATCGATCTGTTTTGAGTATAACATGCTGTGTTAACTGCTTCTGCCCAAAATTTTTGAGAAATACCAGAATAAGCAATCATAGATCTAGCAGCTTCTTTTAAAGTGCGGTTTCTCCTTTCAGCTAACCCGTTTTGTTGAGGAGTTCTAGCTGCTGAAAGCTCATGCTTTATTCCTAAATCTTCCAAATAAGAAGTCAATTTAAAATTTAGAAACTCAGTACCGCGATCACTTCTTATCCGGTTGACTGAACAAGATCTATCATTTTGTAAACGTTTCAAAAGACGTATCAGCTGGTCGGCGGTTTCAGATTTTTCTTTTAAAAACAGCACCCATGTATATTTTGAAAAATCATCTACAACAGCAAGGGTGTAATTCGTTCCCCCTAAGCTCGTGACTGAAATAGGACCGAAGAGATCCATATGCAAGAGCTCAAGGCAACGGGTAGAACGTTTTTCGCCTTTATTTTTGAAAGTAGATTTTATTTGTTTACCCAGCTGACATGCTGCACAGATCTTATCCTTAGAAAAACTAATTTTTGGCAAAACAGAAACCATATCATGTTCACTCAACTTGGCAAGTGTTTTAAAGTTTAAATGGTTCATTCTTTGATGCCACAGCCAGCTCTTGGAAGAACCAGCTGCAAGGCACAAATGCTCAGATTCCAGCTGATCTGACCAATTGATTATGTAGGTATTCCCCGAACGTTTTCCTACCAATACAGTCAGACCACTTGGACTCTGAACCGTGCATGTGTGTTGTTGAAACTGGACTGTATAACCTTTGTCACACAGCTGACTAATGCTAATCAAGTTATATCGAAGGTTATCAACAACTAAGACATCAGAAATAGAGATGTTACCATGGATAAGCTTAACCTTACCCATAGTGTTACCGTATGCGTTATCACCAAAGACTATCTTTGCGCCTTTGTGTGGAATGACGTCTGTTAGAAGCTTTCGATTTCCTGTCATATGTCTTGCACAGCCGTTGTCCAGGTACCACAAGTTTGATACATCAGCTGGTTCGTACCTGTTATCATGCAATCATGAAAACCAGCTTTTGGTACCCAATTTTACTTGGGTCCAAATCGGATTACCCCTTTCGGGACCCATACTTGAATTACTTTCACAGTTTTCCCATTATGCGGATCCACAAAGGTCTGTGCATAATTACTGTGAGATCTATTGAGTTTTGATTTCATCTTCTGACCACTTAGATCTCTCCTCGGCCGAGTTTTTGTCCAACCGGATTTTTCCTTCCTCGAATTATGCCTCGGCTGGTTGGGAACAAAAGACTTGGAACCAGCTTTCGCTTTATCCTTGTCCAGCTTGTTATTTATCCAGCTGGGCTTGGAATTCTCAGGTCTTTGAAAACCGAAACCAGATTTTCCAATATCGCTCAACTTGGGAGAGTTCTGGTCATCAAACGTTATTGACTCAAAGCAATCATATATCATGTCAGCTTTGACAAAGCTCATCTTATTGAACTTGTCATATGCTGGTTGTGATTGAGTACTTGTCTCTCCTTCACTGCTCTCACTATTACTAAAACCCAAACCAGTTTTATCATACGCTAGTTTTTGAATCTCTTGCAGCTTGTGGAGAGCACGAGCCGATTGATTCCATGAGCTCATTGTTAGAGTAGATGCCCAACTAGCCAACTTGTGGCATGTGGGTTTATAGACTCTTGTATGAAACGATCTTTATATATGATATTCACATTTATTCATGACGTTCTTTATTTTCATTATGACTATAATATTAACAATAGTGTTGGATAAAGACCTAGAATGCACCATAGTATATGTTAGATGTGATAGTGGGTATGACGGCTATCATGAAACACATCTAATAGTCACTGTGCATTCTGAATACGTTCCTAGTCGATTGGGCCGTCAAAATGAGGATAAGGCCGCCCGGGATTGAGACTAGTATCTGCGATGCGAAGTACCGTGTTTCATTGGTAGGGAACATTGTGATGTTCTGAGCATGCAGATAGATAGTGACCTAGTGATCTATCGAACTACCCTCGTTCGGACTTTCCAAGTGGTTACCATTTGTCGAGTGGATATGTCCGAGGTCTTGGTTGTACTGATTAGTGCTCACGACTCGAAACGTCATTGAGACTCTACATGATAGGAGTCTCACTTTGACCCGTTTGCCGACTCACTTGGGGTCATTAGGCGGCGGGATTGGGTAAGATCCCGATGCGTGTAGGAGTCGATGCTTCGTTGTCGAGGATTCACCGCTCGCTCTCATGCGTGGATATCCTATGCTATCTGAGGGGATAATAGTGTATAAATCTCTGGCCAGAGTAATGGATGTGTTTTAGGTAAATGAGTTTGCCTAGTAACATCGTGATGTCACTATTCAATCTCCAATATGTATGCATAGCTATCGGATCTTTAGTGACTCTCGATTTACGAATGGTCGTTGATCTGAACGGGATATATGTGTTGAAAGGACCGTACTGTACACTAACCACGACCAACTGGTTATTGCAGGCACTATCAGTGATACCTAGGGGATCATGGGGCGATGTTGCTAGGCGCTTTACCATGATCCGTTGGGCAAGTCCGAAATTGTGATTTCGGAGCCGCAATGGTTGCGGGCCCACG
>KQ988438.1:78962-92097 GCA_001598015.1 Dorcoceras hygrometricum | reverse complement strand
GAGTTATGATGAAACCGCAATGATTTAATTGAACCGAATGTTCATATGGACTTTGGCCTGACCCAAGTCCAATGGGCCTGTTCAAGCCCATCTACCATCTTTATTAATTAAATTGGTTAGGGCTTAATCATTACACAACACACAACTTAACCTAGTCTCCAACTCATTGAAGTCGGCCGCCCCTCCCCTCTCCACAAACCTCACGGCCACGCGCCGCCGTCGCGCCACCACGCGCCGCCGCCCCGTTGATCGGACTTGCTCCGGTCGTCGTGCTGAGGTGATTCCGTCCGCTAAAATCCATCATATCTTCTAGTGCGGATTGATGGAGGAAGATCGATTCCGGTCGTGGACAGGATTGGAGGATCTACCGCCGCCTACAGTTTGAAGTGCCGGTTTCCTCGTGAAACTGGTCGGAGCCAGGCGCCTAGACGCCAACAAGGTAACAATCAAAGAACCCCCTATGAATGGTTTGTTGATTTGTATTAATGTATTGAACCCTTTCCGGGCAAATTTTTGTTCTTCCGCTGCGCCCCCGGGAAGTGGGATCCGGATCCGCCACTCTTTCCCAACACTCATTTCTTTAGTTAATTTTTCAACTTCAGCCTTGAGCTCACTGGATTTATTTCTCAACAAATCATCCTCAGCTGTCAGCTTACTCAACTCAATCTTCAAGCTGTCAATATCCTCAAGCTCATCAGAACTTGATTCAATCGAACTAATTTTTAGACTTATGTTTTCAGCTTTAGCTTCCTCGAATGAATGAGAAAGCTTCCTGTACTCTTTGACCATGTCATTTAGTGCACTGACAAGGTCTTCTCGTGTAAATTCAATGTTAGAGAAATCGAATACCTCGTCATCTGAAGTTTGATCAGCCATAAGACAATGAACCTCCTCCTGATCACTATCGCTTGATAAAGAGCTGCTGGATGAGGATTCTGAATCAGTGTCCGCCCAGCTCTTGGTTCTTTCCTCAGCCACCAATATTTTACGATCATGCTTGCGGCTGGGTCTCTTGTCACCTCTCTTCCTCATCCGCCTATCCTTGGATCTCTCCTTGGATCTCTCAACAGCTCTATCTTCTGTATTGTCTTCTCGCTTGTATCGATCCTCCTTCTTGTCATCCCTTCTGTATCTATCATCTGATCTCTTGTCGTCTCTAGATCTGTCCTCCTTTCTTGACCTATTGCAATCAGCTGCAAAGTGCCCTGGACGATCACAGTTATAACATTTCATATCAGAAAAAGTTTTATCCGATTTATTGAAATTATTGTAAGGAGAGGAAGGGTTGAAAGATCTTCTCAAGTATTTCCCAAACTTCTTAACGAAGAGGGACATGACGTTGTCACCGAGTTGATCTGCTGATTTGCTTGTGCTTGGAGAGCACTGTTCAGTGGTTGTGGCTGCCAGAGCTTTCGTTGGCTGGGATGTTGATGGTCCAGTTTCTGCTCTTGTCTCCAACTTGAATTCATAGGCTTTGAGGTTGGAAAACAAGTCGTGCAGCTCCAGCTTGTTCAAATCTTTGGATTCACGCATCGCCATTGTCTTTACATCCCACTCTCTGGGTAATGCTCTCATCACCTTCAGCGCCAACTCTCTGTTGCTATATTCTTTGCCCAAACTGTTTAGCTCAATCACCACGGCGCTGAACCACTCATCGAACTCTGTCATTGTTTCTCCATCTTTCATTTTGATGGACTCAAACTTCTGCTGAGCCACCGTATTAAGGATTAATCGGTTGATTATGAGATTTTGTAGTTTAGATCTCTGTTTTGAGTTGCATTTTCGGGTTCCATTTCGTGCATTGACCAATTCTGGATTCTTTCGTGTTTTTGAGTTTTTGAGGCGAAAGCTGGTTTGTGGACTAGCAGCTGGTCGGTGGCGAAAACAGTCGTAGCTTGTTTTGGTAGAGCAGGGCTTGAAACGCCGTCGTTTGAGATGTTGCGACTGGTGTTTCGTATATTGCGACTGGTTGTGCACTGTAGCTGCGACTGGTTTTATGCGAGGAGTTGTTGCGTCTGGATAAGCAGTCGAGAGCTATGGTCAACGCGGGTCAACGCTCCTGTGCTTGCGACTGGTTGTGTTTAAAACAGTTTTACAAGCACTGCTTAACTTAAATCCGAGTTACCAGATTTAAGGATCTCAGTTTAATCAAATCTCTCGGCCAACAAATTATGTGCGGAAAAAGGCCAATTGATTTGTGAACAGATAACTCAATAAATAAGTAATTGCGTAAAATAAAGAGCAAGAGTCAAGAATTTGTTTCTGGAAGTTCGAATATCAATATCCTACGTCTCCCCTTCTTCCTTTTCAGGAAGATTTCACTATAAGATTTTATGCGTGTAGTCCTTCTACAAACACCCGATCACCGAGCCTCGCTCCAGGTGAACTCCTAACAACACCACAATCTAAATCGCAGACGCAGCTGCTGGATTTACAATCCTTTGTAATATTTTCAAACGGCTTTTGAGAGCACGTTTGTTACAGACTCAATGATGATAACAACAGTGAATACACAATATATGAGACTGTAAATCTTCTGGTTTCTAAAACGTAGAAACGCGATTCAACAAGTGAACCATAAGATGACTCGAAGGTTTATCTTATGAATATCAACGGTTTTGTTCTTCGAGTGTTTGAGTTTTTTGAATATGGCTTCTGTAGAGTATAAGCTCGAGAAAGGTTGAGACTTAAAAGCATCAGAGTAACGGCAAGTAAACAATAGCAAGCATCGGAGAGTTCTTCAATCCAAACTTCTGCTATTTATAGTCTTCGTCTCAACGATCATTAATTTCTTCAAAGGCAACAAAATCTCCTTTTGAATTTCTGCCAATTCGTAAGCCGTAAATCCTGCTCCACCAAGAGGCAAGTCGTACAGCGTCAGAACAAATTTGGCGTCTTTCCATTTTTGTGAAAACGCCGTAAACCGCCCTCTGATATAGTGTACTATTTACCAAGAATAGTACTGATACTGTCCCCTCAATTAAAGCACATGTACGATTCAATCTCCACCTATGATTTCCTCTGATATGAACGTTTGAATCGAGCGAGCGATTATGCAACAACTGATTACTTGAGCCTCTGAAAGATATGCAACGGCTGATGGCTTCAACGACTGAAAATATGCACCAGCTGATCGCATGGAATATTGTCACCGAGTTGATCTGCTGATTTGCTTGTGCTTGGAGAGCACTGTTCAGTGGTTGTGGCTGCCAGAGCTTTCGTTGGCTGGGATGTTGATGGTCCAGTTTCTGCTCTTGTCTCCAACTTGAATTCATAGGCTTTGAGGTTGGAAAACAAGTCGTGCAGCTCCAGCTTGTTCAAATCTTTGGATTCACGCATCGCCATTGTCTTTACATCCCACTCTCTGGGTAATGCTCTCATCACCTTCAGCGCCAACTCTCTGTTGCTATATTCTTTGCCCAAACTGTTTAGCTCAATCACCACGGCGCTGAACCGCTCATCGAACTCTGTCATTGTTTCTCCATCTTTCATTTTGATGGACTCAAACTTCTGCTGAGCCACCGTCAGCTTGTTCTCCTTCGTCTCATCACTACCCTCACAGATTTGAGTCAGATTTTCCCAAATGTCTTTCGCTGTGGCGCAGGTTTTGATTTTGCTGAACATGTTTTTGTCCTTGTCCAGCGCCTTGTAAAGGATGTCCTTGGCCACATTATCTAGGTTAGCTTTCTTCTTATCTTCACTTGTATACTCATGTCTGGCCTTCTCAAGGAATTGAAGCTCGCCATTGGATATTGCAAACGCTAGATTGGGCTTCATAATCTTTAGCGGCCCTTCAGTGAGGACCACCCACATTTCATCATCTAAAGCAGCCAGATGTGCTTGCATGCGTATCTTCCAGTCATCATAATCTTCTCTGGAGAACAAAGGAATCTTGTTGTGAGAAGTAGACATATTGATATAAGATAGCGCACAAACAAGTATTGTTCAATACTGAGACACGCAGGCTCTGATACCAATTGATAGTCCCAAAATACGATCAATGTGGTTCGAAAAACAGTTGCAAGAGTTCAGAAGGGGGGGTTGAATGAACTCTTGGTATTTTAAAATTTTCAAAACCTTTTAAAACAGTTTTACAAGCACTGCTTAACTTAAATCCGAGTTACCAGATTTAAGGATCTCAGTTTAATCAAATCTCTCGGCCAACAAATTATGTGCGGAAAAAGGCCAATTGATTTGTGAACAGATAACTCAATAAATAAGTAATTGCGTAAAATAAAGAGCAAGAGTCAAGAATTTGTTTCTGGAAGTTCGAATATCAATATCCTACGTCTCCCCTTCTTCCTTTTCAGGAAGGTTCCACTAGAAAATTTGATGGATTACAGGCCTTCTGCAAAACACCCAGTCACTAAGCCTCGCTCAAAGTGAACTCCTAGCAACACCACAATCTAAAGCGCAGACGCAGCTGCTGGTTTTAAAAGTGAATGAAATTTTTCGAACGGATTTTAAGGAGCACGTTCGTTACAGACTCAATCGAATGATATAACAATGAAATACAACACTATTGAGACTGTAAAATCTTCTGGTTTCTAAAACATAGAAACGAGATTCAACAAGTGAACCAGAAGATGACTCGAAGGTTTATCTTATGAAGATCAACGGTTTTGTTCTTCGAGTGTTTGAGCTTTTAGAAGATAACTTCAATGTGTGAAAAGCTCTGGGAGTATTTTGACAGCGTGACCGCAAGATAATAAGAGTGAAGGGATGTTTTCTTCATTCCAGCTTCTACTATTTATAGTCTTCGTTCTCAACGGTCATTTAATTTTCCAAAGGAAATAAATCCCGTTTGAATTTCTACCAAATTTGTACGCCGTAATTCCTGCTCCACTAAGATTCAAGTCGCACTATGCCAGAGCAAATTTTCCGTCTCTCCATATTTGTGAAAACGCCGTAAACCACCCTCTGATAAAGTGTACTATTTACCCAGAATAGTACTGCGATTATGCAACAACTGATTACTTGAGCCTCTGAAAGATATGCAACGGCTGATGGCTTCAACGACTGAAAATATGCACCAGCTGATCGCATGGAATATCTCCCTCTTATAATGTATGAGCTGGTTGCAATTGATTAAGAGAAGCAGCGACTGGATCAAAAGAATACCGTAGCCATCTGCTGAATCTTACTGTAGCCATCTGTTGAATCTCACTGTAGCCATCTGCTGAATTATCACTGTAGCCATCTGCTGAATTATCAACGCAAACTCCAATGACTGATATTATAGCGCTAGATCAATACGCTGTCGTTTCAACTTATTTGAACGCTGTCATTTTGACAAATCCAAACGCTGTTGTTTTGCACTTCTTAACAAAACACGCTAACTCTCAAATGCTTGCGCCTGCAACTAAAACAACTATCTGCTGATATGCTCTGGAAGAATCTATCTGCTGGTTACCTCTGAAAAACTACTTGCTGAAAACAAACCAACGACTGAGCTGCTGAATTATTCCATCTGCTGAAATCCTCGAATATACCAACTGCTGAAAATCAACCCGTCGACTGAAAATGTTCTCCTGATAAAATCACCTGCTGATTTTCTAGTAGCAACTAGTCCTATTTTGTTATCACCAAAACTAATAAATTTTATCCTAACAGCTAGATAATAATATGTTTAGCAAGATCCAGACTTGCACAACCGCAAAGGAGATCTGAGAAAACAGCTCAGAGCACAAAGTGGTATAATAGACCAGCTGGGAGACCAGTTTGGATAAACCAGCTCGGAGGAATATTGCCCTACATACGTTATCTGGTAATAGAGGAAAGTGAACAAAGATTGTTATCTGGATCAGTACAGAACAAAAACAAGAGCAGATCAGTTCAGAGCAGGTTGGATTTGATCAGCCTAGAACCATATTAGAAAATCTGTTCAATGCACAGACCAGATCGGGAAACCAGCTGAGTAAGGATAACTCAGAAAAATGAATTTCAGAATATTTCGAGGCTTCGTAAAGATTGATGTGATATGTTTGACCTCTCTGTATCGATTTGTAGTCGTTGGAATTACATTGAGTTAATTCCTGATTTACAGAGATTTGGTTTGAACTGAAGACGGCGCAGAGTATGATAAAAAGGGAAAACCATTTATTGGAGGTGTACGAAAATAGTACATGAATTTAAGACGCCGCAGATATTTCAATTTGGATACATTCGACATGTCTACTGGTAGCATTTATTACCGTTTTATCCAAGGGTATAAATTGGAGAAGCAGATCAGTTGAACTCACCAAATTTCAACACAACGAACGAACTGTTGAATCAAAAAATCGAACAAAGAACAGAGTTCATCTGCCAAACCAGCTCACAGCTAGTGACACAAACTCACAGATTGTTCATCAATTCATTGTGTCACGAAACAATTGTACACACTCTGTAGTGTCGAGTTATCACTGTAAAATCATAAACAAAGTGTTGAGAGCTATATTAGCTAAAACAACTTAGAGCTGTGTTCATTGTATTTCAAACCAGATCGCATGTCTGGGTTATTGGTTGAGTGCTAGGAGTTCTTGTAGTTTCTGGCTGTCGGATCGGGTTTGTACAAAGAGTTGTATAAATCAAATCTTCTAGTGGAAATCCTTCCCGTTGAGGAAGAAGGGGAGATGTACGAGAATTAACTCCGAATTTCCAGAAATAAATCTCTTGACTCTATCTTCTACACTTATGCATTTAACTGTTCACTGTTGAATCGTGTTCATTCTACATAAAACATTTTTATTACACGAGACAACAACTAATCAATGAGCACCCTCCAAGCTGGTAACTCGGCTTAGAAGTTAGCTAAGAGCTGTAAAATTTTTGAAACAGATTTTTGATTAAAAATTAGCAAAGGGAGTTCATTCACCCCCCCTGAACTCCCGAACTTGTTTCCGATTCTAACAAGTGGTATCTGAGCTCGGATTCTCAGTGTTTGAACACTTTCATTTATATTCATTAAATATGTCGATTTCTCATTACAAGATTCCGATGTTTTCCAAGGAAGAGTACGACGTATGGAAGATACGTATGAAAGCTCACCTGGTAGCTCAGGACGATGACATGTGGTTCGTCATCACAGATGGACCAATAAAGATTATGAATCCAAACACAGCAATAGCTATATTAGATGGTGTGCCTCAATGGACTGAAAAGCCAAGGATGGAATGGAAATCCGAGGATAAGAAGAAATCAAATATGGATAATGTCGCTAATGACATCCTGTACAAGACGCTAGACAATAATATGTTTAGCAAGATCCAGACTTGCACAACCGCGAAGGAGATCTGAGAAAACAGCTCAGAGCACAAAGTGGTATAATAGAGAAGCTGGGTGACCAGTTTGGATAAACCAGCTCGGAGGAAGATTGTTCTACATTCGTTATCTGGTAATAGAGGAAAGTGAACAAATATTGTTATCTGGATCAGTACAGAACAAAAACAAGAGCAGATCAGTTCAGAGAATGTTGGATTTGATTATCCTAGAACCATATTAGAAAATCAGTTCAACGCACAGACCAGATCGGGAAACTAGCTGAGTAAGGATAACTTAGAAAAATTAATTTCAGAATATTTCGAGACTTCATAAAGATTGATGTGATATGTTTGAACTCTCTGTATCGATTTGTAGTCGTTGGAACTACATTGAGTTAATTCCTGATTTACTGAGATTTGGTTTGAACTGAAGACGGCGCAGAGTATGCTAAAAAGGGAAAACCATTTATTGGAGGTTGTACGAAAATAGTACATGCATTTAAGACGCCGCAGATATTTCAATTTGGATACTTTCGACGTGTCTACTGGTAGCATTTATTACCGTTGTATCCAAATGGTATAAATTGGAGAAGCAGATCAATTGAACTCACCAAATGTCAACACAACGAACGAACTGTTGAATCAAAACAACGAACAAAGAACAGAGTTCATCTGCCAAACCAGCTCACAGCTAGTGACACAAACTCACAGATTGTTTCATCAATTCATTGTGTCACGAAACAATTGTACACACTCTGTAGTGTCGAGTTATCACTGTAAAATCATAAACAAAGTGTTGAGAGCTAGATTAGCTAAAACAGCTTAGAGCTGTGTTCATTGTATTTCGAACCAGATCGCGTGTCTGGGTTATTGGTTGAGTGCTAGGAGTTCTTGTAGTTGCCTGGCTGTCGGATCGGGTTTGTACAAGGAGTTGTATAAATCAAATCTTCTGGTGGAAATCCTTCCCGTTGAGGAAGAAGGGGAGACGTACGAGAATTAACTCCGAACTTCCAGAAACAAATATCTTGAATCTATCTTCTACACTTATGCATTTAACTGTTCACTGTTGAATCGTGTTCATTCCGCATAAAACATTTTTATTACACGAGACAACAACTAATCAATGAGAACCCTCCAAGCTGGTAACTCGGCTTAGAAGTTAGCTAAGAGTTGTAAAATTTTTGAAACAGATTTTTGATTAAAAATTAGCAAAGGGAGTTCATTCACCCCCCTGAACTCCCGAACTTGTTTCCCGATTCTAACAAGTGGTATCTGAGCTCGGATTCTCAGTGTTTGAACACTTTCATTTATATTCATTAAATATGTCGATTTCTCATTACAAGATTCCGATGTTTTCCAAGGAAGAGTACGACGTATGAAAGATACGTATGCAAGCTCACCTGGTAGCTTAGGACGATGACATGTGGTTCGTCATCACAGATGGACCACTAAAAATTATGAATCCAAACACAGCAATAGCTATATTAGATGGTGTGCCTCAGTGGACTGAAAAGCCAAGGATGGAATGGAAATCCGAGGATAAGAAGAAATAAAATATGGATAATGTCGCTAAGGACATCCTGTACAAGACGCTAGACAATAATATGTTTAGCAAGATCCAGACTTGCACAACCGCGAAGGAGATCTGAGAAAACAGCTCAGAGCACAAAGTGGTATAATAAACAAGCTGGGTGACCAGTTTGGATAAACCAGCTCGGAGGAAGATTGTTCTACATTCGTTATCTGGTAATAGAGGAAAGTGAACAAAGATTGTTATCTGGATCAGTACAGAACAAAAACAAGATCAGATCAGTTCAGAGCATGTTGGATTTGATTATCCTAGAACCATATTAAAAAATCAGTTCAACGCACAGACCAGATCGGGAAACTAGCTGAGTAAGGATAACTTAGAAAAATTAATTTCAGAATATTTCGAGACTTCATAAAGATTGATGTGATATGTTTGACCTCTCTATATCGATTTGTAGTCGTTGGAACTACATTGAGTTAATTCCTGATTTACAGAGATTTGGTTTGTGACGTCCGAACCCACGGGGTCACGAGTTTGGGGTGAATAAAAATTTTTCGAATAAAAGAAGGGCTAAAAGATAATTCGCTATAGGCTGTATCTCCTATAACTGGAAAGAAAACTCGAAACACAAACCAGACGCAGACACAATACTAATTACGGCGCCAACTGCTGGAAACATTTTTGCGGAAAAACAAGTCTTATATATATATTGCAATTGCGGTTACAATGTTTGTCATTCTATACGAACATAAAATTGTTGCAATTGATCCAATACAGATCCTACAAAAGATAAAACAACATTATCCTAGACACGGATTACGTTGGCCCCTTGATAAACACAACCACCCAGCCGCTGGTTTAACTTTCACCTGCTGTTCTTCCCTCAGTTATCGATATTTTCAATATCATTTTCAGTTGATCATGGCATATAAGTTCCTCATGGTCCGTGTTGCACTTGATCAAATGACTTCGGAAATCCGTTCTAGCATATAGCTCATGGGTGACCGTCAACTATCTATGCCATAATCTAAAATAGCTTTTGTTCCTTAACAATCCTTTCTTTAAACATTCCTTGAAATTTCTTTAAATCATCGGGTTCCATCATTTTAAACATTTGCTTCCCATTTTAAAACTTTACTGAGTATCGAATTCGACTTTGGAAACATATCGTTGAAATGAAACTGGTGAAAAGAAAACCAGTCGCAAGAGAACACTAACACACATAAAACCAGACGCAACTGCTGAAATTTTGACAACAAAATGCATCTGCTGATGAACAGTGAACTGCTGGAAATTTACTAGGAAATGCGTCTGCTGAATTTTGAAAGACAACGCAACTGCTGAGTTCTAACAAAGGAATGCAGCTGCTGAATTAGTTCAATAGGAATGCACCTGCTGGTGTTAACAAAGAAATACACCTGCTGATTTTAGCAAAAGAAATGCACCTGCTGGTGTTAACAAAGAAATACACCTGCTGGTTTTAGCAAAAGGAATGCACTGCTGGTGTTAACAAAGAAATACACCTGCTGGTTTTAGCAAAAGAAATGCACCTGCTGGTGTTAACAAAGAAATACACCTGCTGGTTTTAGCAAAAGAAATGCACCTGCTGGTGAACAGTGCACCAACTGGAATTTACGAAAGAAATACAACGACTGAAATATTTCAATAGGAATGCACCTGCTGATGTACAGTGCATCTGCTGATTTTATGAAAACAATGAAACTGCTGATGAACAAACTATCAGCTGATGAACAAACTATCAACTGATGAACAAACTATCAGCTGATGAACAAACTATCAACTGATGAACAAACTATCAGCTGATGAACAAACTATCAACTGATGAACAAACTATCAGCTGATGAACAAACTATCAACTGATGAACAAACTATCAGCTGATGAACAAACTATCAACTGATGAACAAACTATCAGCTGATAGACTTTATACTGATTCAACTAGCAACTATCGATTACACCGGTTATCAAATCTTGATATTACGACTTTTAAACTGAAGAACATTCATAAACTTTCTTGAACAATCGAATCCTCAGTTCTTTGAAACATTCATAACTTTTTGGAAAACATTTTGGAAGCATCAATATCATTTCAAAACATCATTTTGAACCCATCTTTCCTTTCCTTTTTCATGTTTAAAACATTTTAAAACACGAACTTCGAAACTTACAATAACATATAGGCAAGAAGACTCAGAAACATGAATATATGCTTTAAATGGTGAGTCAAGAAACAGCTTTTACTTGCCTTAACCGTAGCTTTGCAACAGCAACAAATCCCTGCAGAATTCTTCCCTTGAGCGACACACGATCTTTTCTGGAAATAACTTTGAATAACACGGGAGGATTTCTTTGAAAGTGATAAAGAGTTTACTTTGAAAACAAGTTTAAATACCGAGGGGATTTGTGGCAAGCTACTTGTGATATTTAGCATGACACACTTTAAACAAGTTGCAGTATTTTAATAAAACTCCCTTCTAACCATTTTAATTTGTAATGTACCAAACCTTTTCCAAAAGAAATCATTTTACCTCCTTAAAGATATTTTCAATCCATTTTAATTAAACTAGCTCGTGCATCACCCTTGGAGTCATCCGCTGGAACCTGCTACGTCACACTATTTTCTGAAATCAATTAATTTCAACAATGCATAACATATTTTAGAAATGCCATTTTAAATAAACAATATGCATATCGTGGTCCTAAGGATTTTTGGGGCGTTACAACTCTACCCTCCTTATTGAAATTTCGTCCTCGAAATTTACGTACCAAATAAATATGGGTAAAGACTTAGCATATCAGCTTCTGTTTCCCACGTTGCTTCTCGCTCCGACTGATTAGACCATTGTACCTTAACCATAGGAATGCTACGGTTTCTTAACCTTCTAATTTCTCGGAGGAGAATTCATTCTGGGTGTTCTTCATAACTTAAATCCGATGCTAACTGGATTGGTTCATGGCTCAACACATGTGAAGGGTTGGGTTCATATTTCCTTAAAGTTGAAACATGGAATACGTTGGGTACTGCTGCCAGCTGAGGCGGTAGTGCTAATCGATAGGCTAATGTTCCTATCTTCTCCAATATTTCATACGGTCCAATATATCTTGGACTTAGTTTCCCTTTCTTCCCAAAACGCATAACTCCTTTCATTGGAGCTATTCTCAGGAATACATGATCACCTATCTCAAAAATTCAGTTTCCTTCTTCGATTGTCTGCATAACTTTTCTGTCGACTTTGAGCAGCTTTCATTCGTTCCTTTATCTTTCGAACAAATGCTGCTGTTGGACACTATCTCGAGTCCAAACCTTTCAATATCAGTCGCCAATGATTTCTGAACAGTTAGTTGCGCTAGTCCTGCTGATTTCCTGCTTAGAGCATCAGCTACCACGTTTGCTTTTCCTGGATGATAACTGATAGTACAATCATAATCTTTAACCAGCTCTAACCATCGCCTCTGCCTCATATTCAATTCTTTCTGGGTAAAGAAGTACTTCAAACTTTTGTGATCTGTAAAGATCTCACACTTCTCCCCATAGAGGTAATGCCTCCATATCTTAAGGGCAAAGACAACAGCTGCCAGTTCTAAGTCATGCGTTGGGTAATTCTTCTCATGATCCTTCAGCTTCCTAGATGCATAAGAAATAACTTTATGATCTTGCATCAAAACAGCTCCTAATCCCAACTTAGATGCATCAGTGTATATTACAAATTTTCCTTCATCACTCGGCATCACTAACACTGGTGCTTCTATCAATGCTTGCTTCAATTTGTCAAAACTGGTTTGACACTCTTCTGTCCAGTTATACTTCACTTGCTTCCTTGTTAACATGGTCAAGGGAACAGCTATCTTAGAAAATCCTTGGATAAAACGCCTATAGTATCCAGCTAAACCCAAGAAACTCCTAATCTCTGCAACATTCTTTGGTATGGGCAAGTCGCGAACTGCTTCAACTTTGGCAGAGTCGACTTCTATTCCATCCTTAGAGATTATATGGCCTAGGAACAATACTTTCTCCATCCAAAAATCGCATTTGCTAAATTTTGCAAACAACTTCTTATCTTTCAAAATTTGGAGAACAGTTCTTAAATGCTGAACGTGCTCCTCTATGGTCTTAGAATACACTAAGATGTCATTAATGAAAACCACTACAAACTGGTCTAAAAATGGTTGAAAGACCCTATTCATTAAATCCATAAAAGCTGATGGAGCATTTGTAAGTCCAAAAGACATAACTAGGAATTTGTAGTGACCATACCTAGTTCTAAAGGCTGTTTTATAAACATCAGTTGCCTTAATCTTCAGTTGGTGATATCCAGACCTCAAGTCAATCTTAGAAAATACTA
>KQ988438.1:27285-51737 GCA_001598015.1 Dorcoceras hygrometricum | reverse complement strand
GGAAACACGATAACTTGAACCCAGCACAACTTTGGCACGCTAGGCTAGGTCATGTTTCTCTAAGTAGGATGAACAAGTTGGAGTGAAGTGACTTGTTTGATCTGTCAGACATCAATTCCCTACCGACTTGTGAATCTTGTCTGAAAGGAAAGGTGACCAAGCAACCAGGGCAAGGGGGGTGAACGTGCCCAAGGCCCATTGGATTTGATCCATACTGATGTGTGCGGCCCATTTAGTATCGTTTTTTGGGTACTTGTACTTGATGAAGTACAAGTCTGAATCCTTTGAAAGGTTCAAGGAATTCAAGGCTGAAGTAGAAAATCAGTTAGGCAGAATTATTAATCGATCTGATCTGATCGAGGTGGTGAATACTTAAGTACTGAGTTTCAAGACTATCTGAAAGAGAATGGGATTCTCTCACAGTGGACCGGCCACACCATCCTACCTCGTTTTGGGGCTATGCGCTTGAAACGACGGTAAGGTTGTTGAACAATGTCCACACCAAGGCAGTGGATAAAACTCCGTATGAGATATGGATGGGAAAACCCCCCAAGTACTCATTTATGAGGATTTGGGGATGTCCTGCTTACGTGAAGCAGACAGTGGGAGATAAGCTGGATACGAGATCCATCTTATGCTACTTCATTGGGTATCCAAATAATTCCATTGGATACTACTTCTACTATCCGAGCGAAACAAAAGTGTTTGTCTCTAGGATTGCCACCTTTATGGAAAGGGAATTTCTACTGGATAGAAAAGGCAAAATAGTATAACTCGAAGAGGTTCGAGATCCAATCGAAATACCACGTGAGTCTCCTGCACCTACAGATCCAATACCAGAAATGGTCGCACCTAGGAGATCCGAAAGGATTCCTAGGGCTCCTGAGAGATATGGTTTTCTCCTTGAAGATGATCAAGGTGATCAAGTTGTTGGATCTGATCCAAGAACTTTCAAGGAGGCAATTTCCGATGCTGATTCTAACTTATGGCTTGAAGCAATGCAGTCTGAGTTTGACTCAATGCATGCTAACCAAGTTTGGACTCTTGTTAACCCTCCCGAAGGAATTGTTCCTATTGGGTGAAAATGGGTGTACAAGAGGAAACTTGGGCCTGATGGTAAGGTAATGACCTACAAGGCACGACTGGTCGCGAAAGGTTACACTCAAAGGCAAGGTGTTGACTATGATGAAACCTTCTCTCCAGTCGCAATGTTCAAGTCAATTAGAATATTGTTAGCCATAGCCGCATGGTACGACTATGAGATATGGCAAATGGATGTGAAAACTGTGTTTCTTAATGGAAACATTAAGGAAGAGATCTATATGACGCAGCCTGAGGGTTTCACATCTGTTGGAAGCGAGCATAAGGTATGCAAGCTTCAGAGATCGATCTACGGTCTCAAACAAGCATCGTGAAGTTGGAACCTGAGATTCGATGAAACAATTAAGGAATTCAGTTTCATCAAGAATCCCGAGGAGCCATGTGTCAATAAAAAGGTAGTTAAAAGCGCTGTGACATTCCTCGTACTTTATGTTGATGACATTCTACTCATTGGGAATGATGTAAGAATGCTGCAGTCAACTAAAGTATGGTTGTCTAGTAGATTTTCGATGAAGGGCATGGGTGAAGCATCCTATATTCTTGGAATACAGATCTATCGGGATAGATCTAAACGGATGCTCGGACTCACCCAAGCTACCTACATCGATACCATACTTAAGAGGTTCTCTATGGAAGAGTCCAAGAGAGGACACCTACCTATGTGCCACGGGGTCACTCTATCTAAGTTTATGTGTCCGAAGACTGATGAGGAGATAGAGAGTATGACACGTGTGCCATATGCCTCGGCAATAGGTAGTATTATGTATGGCATGATCTCGACTAGACCGGATGTTGCATATGCTCTGAGTGTCACGAGCCGCTACCAGGCCAACCCCGGCCAATTGCGTTGGAAGGCCGTGAAGGATATTCTTAAGTACTTGCGAAGGACTAGGAATATGTTCATGGTCTATGGGGGTGGTGAATTGAAACTGGAAGGCTACACTGATTCTAGCTTCCAGTGTGACGTGGATGATTCGAAGTCAACCTCTGGATTTGTATTCATGCTCAATGGTGGTGCTGTCTCTTGGAAGAGTTCCAAGCAAGACACCATCGCGGATTCAACCACTGAGGCTGAGTACATCGCAGCATCAGCTGCTGCTAAGGAGACCGTTTGGATAAGGAATTTCGTCCAAGAGTTGGGCGTAATCCCTGATGGAGTTGGTCCAGTCCCGGTGTACTGCGACAACACGGGTGCCATTGCGCAAGCAAAGGAGCCTAGGTCTCACCAAAGATCCAAACACATACTGAGGAAATAACACATAATCCGGGATATTGTGGCTAGAGGCGACATAGCAGTTGAGAGAGTCACGTTGCTGATCCACTTACGAAGCCCTTGCCTGGACCGTTGTTTGAAAAACATCGCGAAACAATGGGACTGCTTCTGATGAGTAGTTGGCTTTAGGGCAAGTGGGAGATTTTTAGAGTAGATGCCCAACTAGCCAAATTGTGGCGTGGGGGTTTATAGACTCTTGTATGAAACAATCTTTATATATGATATTCGCATTTATCTATATGGCATTCTTTACTTTCATTGTGTTGTATGATGATTAACAATTGCGTTGAGTAAAGACCTAGAATACACTAAAGTGTATGTTAGATGTGATAATGGGTATGACGGCTATCATGAAACACATCTAACAGTCACTGTGTATTCTGAACATGTTCCTAGTCGATTGGGCCGTCAAAATGAGGATAAGGCCGCCCGAGCTAGAGACTAGTATCTGCGATACGAAGTACAATGTTTCATTGGTAGGTAACATTGTGATGTTCTGAGCATGCAGATAGATATTGACCTGGTGATCTATCGAACTACCTTCGTTCGGACTTTCCAAGTGGTTACCATTTGTCGAGTGGATAAGTCCGAGGTCTTGGTTGTACTGATTAGTCCTCATGACTCGAAACGTCATTGAGACTCTACATGATAGGCTTCTCACTTTGACTCGTTTGCCGACTCACTTGGGGTCATCAGGCGGCGGGATTGGGTGAGACCCCGATGCATGTAGGAGTCGATGCATCGTTGTCGAGGATTCACCGCTCGCAGACATGCGTGGATATCCTATGCTATCTGAGGGGATAATAGTGTATAAATCTCTGGCCAGAGTACTAGAAGTGTTTTAGGTAAATGTGTTTACCTAGTTACACTCGCGATGTCACTATTCGATCTCCAAGATGTACGCATAGCTATCGGATCTATAGCGACTCTCGATTTATCAATGGTCGTTGATCTGATCGGGATATATGGATTGAAAGGACCGTACTGTACGCTAACCACGACCAACTGGTTCTTGCAGGCACTATCAGTGATACCTAGGGGATCATGGGGCGATGTTGCTAGACGCTCTTACCATGATCCGATGGGCAAGTCCGGAATCGTGGATCCCGGAGCCACAATGGTTGTGGGCCCACATTTAATTAGGCTTAAGCTTCTCATAACTATATAAAACACTTAATAACCCTAACCCTAGCTCTAATAGGCGCCGCCTCCCCTCCTCCAAAAGCCTCGCCGCCGCCGCCGCCAGTGTACGCCGCCGCCGCTTCGCCGGAATTTGTTCCGGCCAACCTTTCGAGGAGAATCCATCCGTGCCGATCTCATCAGGCCTTCTAGTGCAGGCTGACGAAGGAGTCTTGCATCCGGTCGTGGACCTGATTGACGGATCTACCGCCGCCTACCGTGAAGAGCCGGCGTTCTTGTAATTTCTGTTGGAGCCAGGCACGAGTTGCCAGCAAGGTAGTCATCTAAACACCCTATGAATGTCATAGCCTGTTGTTGTTTATTGAATCGTATTGATCGTCTCTCGGCCAAATTTTGTTCTTCCGCTGCCTCGTCGGGAGGCGTGATCCGGATCCGCCGTGGTCCCCAACATTCTCACCTGTATGAAAAAGAATCTGGGTGTTGGTCCAGCTTGTGAGACCAGCAATGCATCGAGTGAAACAACAGGGGAACACAAATCCACTGTTGATAGTCTTCAATCTCTCACTAACAAGCCTGAAAAGGAGGCTGTGGCGACGAAGAATCCAGAGAAGGCGGTTGCAGCGAAAAAGAAGAAGAAAACAATTGTGATTGTGGAGAATCCAACAGTGGCTGAGAGCCAAGCTGCTCCACAGAAGTCCACGTCTGGTACTAGCTCAGACGGGGACTCACGCCCTCTGTCCAAGCTGGGTGCAGCAAGGAAAAGTGGAGCTGCTCCCAAGCACAAATTGGTTGTGGTTACATCGGATTTGGAATCCACTGTGTCTCTTCCTCTAGTACTGATCATGAAGAAACAGAGGACACATAGGACGAAGCGGGTGAAGAAAACTGGTGGTGACCAGACAACATCCAATGCTGGTCCGGTCCAGAAATTCCAGCTGATGCTGAGGATGTTCCACCGCTTCTTCTCCAGAAGACAATATGGAGACAAATCCAGAACTGGGGGCAGGCTAATGAGGCTTCCACCACGGCTGATCAGGTAGAACATGTGGAGTTTACTGAATCAGCAGAAGCGGAGGCTGTTAACAACGAGCATGCTATTGTGGTCAGGTCTGGACCTGGACTACCAGCTCAGCAACCCATAACTTCTGCTGGTAAGGTTATATTTGCTCCCGTCAAGATTAGGAAGATCAACTGGACAACACACTTCCTGCCCAAAATAGACCCAGCCACAAAGGGCAAAGAAATTTTGGAAGCTTTTGCCCGGCCGAGCCTAGTGGAAGAGCATTGTCTGTTGGTTCTCAACTCAGCTTGGGAAGATGTATCCAGCAAGATGTGCGAATATGATAAGTGGATACACTTCTGCACTGAGGTAAGGCTAAATACTGTAACGTCAATGACGTCCATTGAAAGTTTGGCCAAGATAGAAGATCAATTTATTTTTGGGCTGAGACAGAGCTGGTGTCTGAATTATTCGAGCGGAGGATGTTGGTGTTGTACAAGATGTTTGAGATGGAGGTGAAGAAAAGGGTAGATGAGCATCGAGCTAAATTTAATCTAGCTGAACCGTCTGTTAATTACGATCACATGTGCATCCGGTTTCTAAATCATGAACTTAAGGAAATCGTAAAGCAGCACAGGGCTCTGCGACATCTAGCTGGTCTACCTTTTTTGGTTCCGGAAACCTCAGTCGCAGGAGATGCTGCAAATGTGGATCTTCCTTAGATTAACTGGGCTGAGGCACGTAAACTGTTGATAACAGGAGCCACTCCATATCAGCAGGAGAAGCCAAAGATTCTTGCTATTGAGTTTCAAGCAGAATAACCGCACACAGTGGAGCAGCAACCAGCTCAGCCGGAAGGGCGGGTTGAGGAGATTGTTCTGATGGTTGAAAATGTCAAAGAGACTGAGCCATGAATTCTCAAGAGCATCAGGCTCAAGCGAACGAGCAACAGGCTCAAGCAGATGAGAAATCGGCTCAGAAAGATGAGCACCAGGCAGATGAGCGACAGGCTCAAGCTCGTTCCTCCACCTCTTGTCCAAGTAGTGGTTCTAGTTTTTCTGTACATTTTTCCGCCTCCGATAGAATAATGAGGACCGTCAGGGTCCCAATCCTTCTGGTTTATAGATGGTTGTATATACAGCAGATAGAGATAATAACAGCGCAGATAATGAAGACGGATTTACCCAAGCTAGTCCGCAGCGAATCATAGTTTTTGAACCCCAAGCTAATGTGGATACTGCTAAAGAGCTCACATCTCTAAAGGATATTGTATCTTCCCTCAGCTCAAAGGTCGATTAGATATAGGATGATACATTTATTGCGAAGCATACTACTTTGCAATTCAGGCGACAGCTCGAGACCAAGATAGATGGGCTGAAGACTAGTCTGGTTCGTCATTTTACTGATAGCCAACAGAACCTTGAGGGTGATATTGTGTTATTAAAATCACAGGTTTCTGAAATGGTTGAGTGTCTGAGAGAGATTCGTGATGCCAAAAAGGGTGAAGGACCGAGTAGTAAAAAGAGACGGATGGTATAGAACCTAGGACGGGTTTAGTTTTTCTTGTTTTCTGGTGTACAGCTGATTATTGTATAAAATTTTTAACAGATAAAAAAATCTCTTTATATGCATAATTTTTGTCATCACCAAAAAAAGGAAAATTGTTAGAGTAATTTTATAAGTTTTGGTGAAGAAAAGTAAAAAGAGATTAATCAGCTTAGAAATAGATTGACCAGATCTAGACAAACTATATTGCGTTGGATATAAAAACTAGATCACAGAAGAACTAAGCTGGTTAAGGATAAATCAGCTCAGGGAATTTAGTTACGCTGGTCAAAGGACAAACCAACTAAGGTAATTCAGTCAAGCTGGTTAAAGATAAATCAGCTCGAATAAACAAATATGGTGTCTATCAGTTTTTCAAATTGATAGAAGAACAGTTTGAGCTATGATCAGTTAATAAGATCAGAGTTTATAAGTTTCAGAACAGCTAGAACAGCTGAGAAAACAGCTCAGAGCACCAAGTGGTATAACAGACTAGCTGGGTGACCAGTTTGGATAAACCAGCTCGGAGCAAGATTGTTCTACATACGTTATCTGGTAATAGAGGAAAGTGAACAAAGATTGTTATCTAGATCAGTACAGAACAAAGACAAGAGCAGATTGGATTTGAAACGTACTAAACCTCTAAAGTTTTTTTTTTTAAAGCAGATGTGGAATAAACATTTAATAAAAGCTATAAATAAAAACCATAACTTAAAGCATTTGAAAATATCATCTCAACATCCGTTTAAAACTAACTGCTAAGTATCCCCAATCCACATCGCACAAGCTAACATAAAAATCAGAGTATTTAAAACTGTTGCGGAAAACTGAACATGTTTAAAAACAATGGCATAAAATAACTGATTGGTCACGGGATAACAACCGCAGCGGAGCATCAGAGGTCCTCACCGCCGGTCGGAATAAAATCAGCATCATGCTCACTTGTACCATTTAAACCTAGTGAGCCTAAAGGCCCAACATGCTCTATCCGATAATAACAAAATAGATATAATAAAACCACATGCAGGCACATACGTATAGGAACATAATTTCATGACATGCGTGCGTGAAAGATCTTAAAGCATAATGCGGTCATACATAACTTCATCGTATAACATATATATATTAAGGCATGGCATAAACATAACATAACTTAAAAGAACATGCGAGTCATATCCATGAAGTTTGAGCCATAATCGATTGATCAATCTATAAACCAACGTACGCGGCGGTGTGGTTCACCCGACCTTACCTCGGGATCCCTATATGTCACACCTCTGTGCTGCCACTTCACCATGATGTCACACATGGATCCATAGGCTCATACATTAAAACAGGGGATCCCCGGGCCCGGATACCCGGCTAACTCCCATCATTAAATTTTGCCCCACATCACTTCAATCCCTCAAAATATTTTTCCTTCATGCCTTAACATTTTATAAACTTTCATGATGCAAGCATTTCATAAAAATTATGCAAATTTAAAAAGGCTTGGCCCATCAATATATATTTAATTTCCTTTAAACATTTCATACTCAAATACATAACATACTACGTATATAATTAAATATATATTCATGGGCCTATACATTTTCTTGGCTCGGTCAAGGACTGGTTTCGGGGCCTGGCTCGCTACTTCTAGACCAAACGTCGCTCCAAAAACGGCCGATGAAACGAATGTTCACCGCTTTTTCCCATTTTGCCTATTTTCTTAAATATTTGATTTCTTAAAAAAATCAAGACTAAAAGAGATTAATTAAAATCAATTTTTGACTTCTAAAAATTAATTGGGGCTTATTAAAATCGATTTTGACCTTTAAAAGAAATTTAAATCAATTTTGACCTCCAATGACGATTTTGACCAAAAGACCGATTTGACCAAATTAAAATCCAAAAAAATCGATTTTAACTCAAATTAAAATCCCTAAAGCCCTAATTTTGAATAAGAATTTAAAATTAAATATAACTTAAGTTATTAAAAAATGTTTGACTCAATTTTGACCTTCTGGCTAATTTCTTTAAAATTGAACCTTTGACACATTAATAAAAATAACAGGTCCAAAATTAAAATAGCTTGACCTCATTTTAAAATATTTGACTCGAGAATCGAAGAACCGATCCGGTCCAACCGAACCAGTCGAACCGGTTCATTTAGACCGAACCATAGCAAAAGTAAACCCTAAACCAACAATCACATGCCTACCCTCACGCGCAGCTGCGACCAGCATCCACTTCGCGTGACAGTTATCCCTTCTCCGGCCACCACTACTGGAGACCTTCAGGCTGGACCACCCCCAGGTCTAGACGGTTCTAACGTGACCAACCTTGGCTCAAACCGTGGGCTAACCAGGGAGAACTGGTCGCTGCAAGTGGACGCTCTAGCCATGCTGCTCCGTCGCGACCACCTGCTGGTTTTTGCGTTCGTTCTCCCTACTCCGGCCACCAATGCCGAAGCCCTTCCGGATTGACTACCCCCAGATCCAGATGGTTGTAACGTTACCGACCTTACCTCAAACCATGGACCGACCAGGGAGAACGAACCTCTGCACGTGGACGCACCAGCCCAGCGGCGCGATGCGCCCCGCACGACTTCTACTGCATGATGTGGTTCGCTCGAACCCTTAGACACTATCCTCCCTTCATCTAGACCACCATGAGTCCCCTAGGAAACCCTAGAACCGAGCCAACACCCCTGGAAATTTCCATGACCGAAGCCTCAAGACAAGAAAGCGTAACATATCAAAAACCATGATTCTCATGCATGAACTATGAACATAGAGGTAAAGATCCGAAATATTCACATAAGAGTCATGCAAAAACCTTTATAAAACAGTATATTATGATCTAAATGGTGAGAAAATGAGAATACAACATGCCTTGATCGAAGAAAGGAGTAGAGATACGCGTTACCGGAGCGGAGGACAATGGATTAGACCAACCACCTTTGAAATCCAATCAAAAGTCTGAAAATTTCGATCACCAATGGGTGAACGGAGGCTGAAGCCGGCTGATGGAGGAGGAGAAGTAGGTTATTTTCGAAATTGTGGGAGGTGAGTGAATGAGAGGTGTACAAAAAGACCCCTCCAACTTGTTTTAATTAAAATAAAAGGCTTAATCCCAAAACTAACCCTCCTCTAATTAAAAATGCCTAAAAATACTTAAATTTCAGACTTCAAGCCTCTAATTTTCGTAATATAAGGTCTCTCAAATTTAAAAGTGTAGTAAAATTCATAAAAATAGCCCGTATAGGCAAAAAACGGGTCCCCCTCGATAACTGTGCATAAAATCACATTTTTTTGGAAATGGTGCATAAAATAATAAATTTTTGCTTTAAAATATGTCTAAGGGCTAAAACATTTAAAATATTTTCAATTTGGTCGTCTCCGGTCTCGTCCCCGTTTACCGGAACTCCAACAGTACCGTAAAATATAAAATCATCATATAATCACATAAATGACATGAAATCATGCTAAGATAAAGTTTTTCCCCTAGTCATGCGCTCAATTTAACGTAACTAGAATTTCTGGGCGTTACAACTCTCCCCCCCTTATAGAAATTTCGTCCCCGAAATTAAATTACGTACCGAAAAGCTCTAGATAGCGCGTCCGCATATCGATCTCGGTCTCCCAGGTAGCCTCATCTGTCGAGTGATTCTGCCACCGGACCTTGACAATCGGGATCCTCCGTGCTCTAAGCCTGCGCTCCTCTCGCGCTAAGATCTAAACTGGTCGCTCCTCAAAAGATAAGTCTGGTGCCAACTGAAGCGGCTCAAATTCTAACACATGGGATGGATTCGGGACGTACTTCCGTAACATCAAAATATGGAACACGTTATGCGCTGCTGACAGACTGGGTGGCAATGCTACGCGATATGCTAACGTACCGACCCTCTCCAAAATCTCAAAACGGTCCAATGAATCTCGGACTGAGCTTGCCTCTTCGGCCGAAGCGCATCACGCCCTTCATGGGCGATATCCTCACAAATACATGGTCCCCTACTGCCAACTCCAGATCTCGCCGTCTACGATCGGCATAACTCTTTTGACGACTCTGAGCTGTCCTCATCCGATCTCGTATCCTGGTCAAGATATCTGCTGTCTGCTTCACCATCTCAGGTCCAGTCAAAATCCTCTCGCCAACCTCGTCCCAATGCACGGGAGACCTACACCTCCTCCCGTACAAAGCCTCATAAGGAGCCATCCCAATTGATGCCTAAAAACTGTTATTGTACGTGAACTCTACTAGGGCAATCTAGAATCCCACGTACCCTGAAAATATATCACGCAGGCTCTCAGTAAATCCTCTAGAATCTGGATGACTCTCTCCGATTGACCATCTGTCTGCGGGTGAAAAGCCGTACTGAATGATAGCTTGGTCCCCAATGCAGCGTGCAAGCTCCTCCAAAATGCAGAAGTAAACCTGGAATCCCTATCTGACACAATAGAGACTGGTATGCCATGCAGCCTGACAATATCTCTAATGTATAGCTCTGCGTACTGTGTCAATGTGAAAGTGGTCTTCACCGGTAGAAAGTGTGCGGACTTGGTGAGTCGATCCACAATCACCCAAATCGCCGTAAAGCCTCTGGGACTCCTGGGTAATCCAACCACAAATTCCATCGTGATGTTCTCCCATTTCCACTCAGGGATAGGGATTGGCTGTAGCAACCCTGCTAGTCGCTGGTGCTCTGCCTTGACCTGCTGACATGTCAAACACTCTGACACAAATCGTCCGATATCTCTCTTCATCCCTGGCCACCAGTCTTGTCTGCAAATCCTTGTACATCTTCGTACTCCCTGGGTGAATGGAATACGTCGATGCATGGGCCTCTGATAAGATCTCAGCTCTCAACTGCTCAGTATTGGGTACCCACATGCGACCCCTGAAACGAGTAATCCCATCCTCGACTGTGTACAAACCTCGTCCTCTAGCCTCGTCTCTTTGTCTCCACTGTTGTAACTGCTCATCGAAGGTGTCACGCCCCGAGACCGAGACGCATGACATCGACAATATTAAACAATTTAAAAATTGTAAAACATTAAGTCATCATAGCATAGCTCAAACCAGTCTATTACATATCCAAAATAATAGAGTTTTTACATCGGAAATCGGAAAAAAAATAGCGGAAGCGAAAAATTTAAAAAGTAAATACATCAACAAAACAAAATCTTCACCAGCCCCAGAACTGATCTTGTTCTTCTTCTTCTACCTGCTCTTCATTCTTATCTGGGTGGAGAAGTAAGGGGTGAGTGTTTGGGGAAACACTCAGCAAGTGGGGGATACCATTCGAGCATAAAAAATATACTTATA
The DNA here is from genome assembly GCA_001598015.1 of Dorcoceras hygrometricum. Taxonomy (NCBI): domain Eukaryota; kingdom Viridiplantae; phylum Streptophyta; class Magnoliopsida; order Lamiales; family Gesneriaceae; genus Dorcoceras; species Dorcoceras hygrometricum. Next base: position 40,368 of record KQ988438.1, on the reverse strand, counting down.
CATATACTGAATAACAGATTTCAGAACAGAGCTTAGACAGAACAGAGCATAGCATAACAGAGCAAAGCATAGCATAACAGAGCATAGCATAGCATAGCATAACAGAGCATAGCCTGACAGATAGCACTGATGATTACTTCGTGTCTATGGTTTACTGATCAGTCCCTAAGTTTTACTCCTCTAAGGAGTCGAGGCCATTAGTTACACCAAGTAACCCAGAAATCCGAAATATTCTGTAAACCCATATAACGACAGAATCGTGTCTATGGTTTACTGATCAGTCCCTAAGTTTTGCTCCTCTAAGGGGTCGAGGCCATTAGTTACACACAGTAACCCAGAAATCAGAAATATTTCGTAGACCCATATAGCGATAGTAAAAATCAGTGCAAGCGGAGTTTGAATGAGATAAAACCATCTGAACAAAAGGTGCTCGAACAGTAGACGAAGAGTGAACTTTCGAAATGAATATAGGTATTATAACCAACGAAATACATATTAGCAAAAGCCCACTTACTTTCAAGGTTTGATTTTACGTGAACTGAGCAAAGCATGCAGTCTGGTAGCACGAATCCTGCTGTTTGAAAAGGGGTCTGGCAGTAACTCGATTGCACGAATTCTTCCTAAGTTTCGCACCTGCTGGTTCGTCGCTTGCACAGAACTTTGGCTAAGAATCTGCTAGGATTTCCGCAGCACTTTGTCGCGAAGAACTGTCGCTTTTCAGACTGAGGAAATTTCGAAATGGTGTGAGGAATTCTGTGGTCGTCCTCTGGTATTTATAGGCGTAGAGGTGAGAAATCAATCGTCCGCCATTAAAGGCTCTTAATTCCCTATCATTACGTCGACTGTTACGCGCGCATGATTTACGAGTTTTAATTGTCCATTACTTCTCTCAATTCGACGGTTACTACGCGAAATCTGCCTTGTACGCGTGAGGAATCTTTTCAAATTTCCATGGTGAAGCTTCCTGTACAAAGAGTCTTGCTTCACGTCGAAAAAGATCTGAATTTTCGTGGAGAAGATGAAGTCTGCGTCGCCAGCTGCTGAAGTTCGCGCTGCTGCTGAATTTCGCGTCGCTGCTGGAATTGCTTCACTAAGTCGTCAGCTGTTGGATTTGCCTTGCTAAAAGTCCAACTGCTAAATTCTTTGTTGGTCAGAGCTGGTTTGACCGTCCAGTAGCTGGTTTCTTTTCAAGCTCACGACTGATCCTTAGCGTTAAGTCAAAACGTTGTCGTGTCAACTTATTCAAGCGACACCGTTTTGATATCATTGAAAAGTACCTGTTGGTTATCTTTAAGTAATGTACCTGCTGGACTCTTGCAACAGCTGATTCGAGGTACCTGCAGCTATCTTCTAGTTTTAAATCATCGCACAAACCATCTGCTGAATCTTTAGCGTGAAGGCGAAACGCTGTCGTATCGACTTATTCAAACGACATCGTTTTGCTATCGCTTACTTCCAGTACCAACTGCTGATTCAAGATAACTGTGACTACCTGCTGATTGCTGACGTTACTGCTGACATCATCGTTGCTTAGCTCTCCAGCTGGTCTTCTTGCACCAGCCGATCATTCTTCATCTGCTGATCATGAATGGCCAACTGCTGAATCCTTTGCTGGTCAAAGCTGGTTTGACCGTACAGCAGGTAATTTCGACCAGCAGCTAAAATTTGCGTAGTCGCTATACAAAACGAAGACGTTTGCTGTAAATCAGATCTCTCGCTAAGCAAATCAGATCCCATCATACGACGTCGCATTCTTCCCGTGCAATGCCTATCAGATCTCTCCATCGCGCGCCCAAAGCAGATCTTAACTAAACGCTGTCGTTTTGCTAAAAACACGCGGTGGATGCTTGCGCGCCTCTCGAATGCAGATTTCTCCCACAAACCTGCGTTGACCATGTGAGATCTAGTTTGACCCGATTATATATTTTTTTTTTCGGGCTAAATTTTCGGGTCTTCACATCCCTCCCTCCTTAAAAGAAGTTTCATCCTCGAAACTTTGGTTACTCTGATTATCAAAAAGGTAGGGATATTGGCTTCGCATATTTTCTTCCACTTCCCATGTGGCTTCTCTTTCGGTGTGGTTGGACCACTGGACCCTGACATAAGGGATCGTTCTTCGTCGGAGTACCTGATCCTTTCTGTGCATGATTCTAATCGGGACTTCTTCATAGTTCAGTCCTTGGGTCAGATTTCCTTCCACAAGGAGTGGCCCTTCATCGAGAACATGACTAGAATCTGAGATATATCTCCTTAGTTGAGATACGTGGAAGACATTATGGATTCTCGACATACTGGGTGGTAAAGCCAGTCTATAGGCAAGTGTTCCTACTCTTTCCAAGATCTCGAATGGTCCGACATACCGGGGATTCAGTTTTCCGGCCTTATCAAATCGGACTACTCCTTTCATTGGTGAAACCTTAAGGTACACTTTTTCACCTACCTCGAAGGTCAAGGGTCTTCTCTTTAAATCTGCCCAGCTTTTCTGTCGATCCTGGGCTGCCTTCAGTCTCTCCTTTATAATGGCTACCTTTCTCACTGTCTCTTGAACGAGCTCAGGTCCTGTGAGAGCCTTCTCTCCGACTTCATCCCAATATAGCGGTGATCGACATTTCCGACCATAAGGGCTTCATATGGTGCCATCCCTATGCTGCTGTGGTAGCTATTGTTGTACGCGAACTCTATTAGGGGTAGATGTTCGCTCCAATTGCTACCGAAGTCTAACGTGCAAGTCCGCAGCATGTCTTCTAGAGTCTGGATGGTCCTCTCAGTTTGACCATCTGTTTGCGGATGATAAGCAGTACTGAGAGTAACCTTGCTTCCCATGGCTTCTTGGAAGCTCTTCCAGAAACGAGATACGAACCTTGGGTCCCTATCTGACAGGATTCTTGTTAGAACTCCGTGCAGCCTGATGATGTTATCCATGTACAAGGAAGCAAGTTTGTCCAAGCCGTAGTTCATTCGGACAGGTAGAAAGTGCGCGGATTTTGTTAGCCTGTCCACGATTACCCATATTCCATCGTGGCCTAGTCTTGTCTTCGATAGACCAACTACAAAGTCCATGGATATATTTTCCCACTTCCATTCTGGAATTTCTAGTGGTTGTAACAATCCTCCAGGTCTGTGATGTTCGGCCTTGACTTGTTGGCATACCTGGCATCTCGCAACAAAATCAGCAACATCTCTTCTCATCCCATTCCACCAAAAGTGTCCTTTCAAATCTCTGTACATCTTTGTACTTCCCGGGTGGATTGAGAATTTGGACTTATGTGCTTCGGACATCGCTTCCTGACGGAGGCTATCGACGTCGGGTACACATAGTCGTCCGTTCATCCAAAGGATCCCATCTTGGTCCGTTAGGAAATCAGGCGATTCCCTTTCCTTGATCTGTTGTTTCAGCCTCATCAAGACGGGGTCTTGATCTTGTTTTAGCTTGACCAACTCTCTAAGGCATGGTTGGGCTGAGACTGAAGATAGTATCACCTTGTTCATATTCTTCCGGCTTAGCGCATCGGCCACCTTATTTGCCTTTCCTGGGTGGTAGTTGATCGTTAAGTCGTAGTCTTTTAACAGCTTGAGCCATCTCCTTTGTCTCAAATTCAATTCCTTCTGAGTGAATATGTACTTGAGACTTTTATGGTCGGTGAACACCTCGTACTTTGCACCATAAAGATAGTGTCGCCAAATCTTTAGGGCAGAAACCACCGCAGCAAGCTCTAAGTCGTGAGTCGGGTAGTTGCGTTCATGCGTATTCAGTTGCCTTGAGGCATATGCAATTACTCTGCCATCTTGCATGAGCACACATCCTAGTCCTTCTTTCGATGCATCGCTGTAGATGGTAAAGTCCTGGTCCCCTACGGGTAACGTCAGAACAGGGGCAGATGCAAGATTTGTTTTCAGAGTCTCGAAGCTTGTCTCACACTCTTCGTTCCAGTTGAACTTGAAGTTCTTCTGGGTGAGTTTAGTGAGTGGCAAGGCTATAGAAGAGAAGCCTTCTACAAACTTTCGGTAGTAGCCGGCCAACCCCAAGAAACTTCTAACCTCGGTCACCGTCTTAGGTGCAGGCCAGTCCATTATGGCTTCTACCTTCTTTGGATCTACTGATATGCCTGATTCGGAGATTATATGGCCTAGGAATGCCACACACTTCAGCCAGAATTCGCACTTCTTGAATTTGGCGTACAGTTGTTTCTCTCGTAAGGTCTGGAGGGTAATTCGGAGATGTTCCTGGTGGTCTTCTTCGCTTGATGAATATACTAGTATATCATCTATGAACACCACCACAAATTTGTCGAGGAATGGTCTGAATACACGGTTCATGAGGTCCATGAAGGCCGCTGGTGCATTGGTTAGACCAAATGGCATCACTGTGAATTCATAATGACCATACCTTGTCCTAAATGCACTTTTAGGAACATCCTCAGCCCTGATCTTTAACTGGTGATAGCCTGACCTCAAATCCAGCTTGGAGAAGGTTGTAGCTCCCTTGAGTTGGTCGAAGAGGTCGTAAATTCTTGGAAGAGGATACTTGTTCTTGATTGTGATCTTATTCAACTCTCTGTAGTCGATACACAATCTCATGGTTCCATCCTTCTTCTTGACGAATAAGACTGGAGCTCCCCAAGGTGACACACTGGGTCGGATCTGCTTTTTGTCCAGCAGTTCCTGTAGTTGATCCTTGAGCTCCTTGAGTTCTGCAGGTGCCATTCGATAGGGTGCCTTGGATATTGGTGCTGACCCTGGCACTAGGTTGATCTCGAATTCAATCTCTCGATCAGGCACTTTTCCAGGTAAGTCATCTGGAAATACATCTGCAAACTCTTGCACCACTAGGATGTCTTCTATTTTGAGCTCGTCTCCTTATTTTATTTCTTGGATCATTGCCAAAAAAACTTCTGCTCCGGTCTTCATGGCTGTCCATGCTTGGGCCGCAGAAAGTAGGGACTTTCTCTCCTTGTTCTTCCCATAGTAGATCAGCTCTTCTTGGTCGAAGGTTTGGAGCTTCACGCTCTTACCTCGGCAATCTACTAGTGCATGGTGTTTGGATAGCCAATCCATTCCTAAGATAGCGTCGAACTTGACCATGTTGAGTTGTATCAAGTTTGTGGAGAACGAATGGTCGCTTATCGAAATCTCACAGTTTCGATGGATCTTATGTGTTTCAATAGTAGCATTGGTAGGAGTTGCTACTCTATAGGGTTCAGATAGAATTTCAGGCTCTAACCCTAACTTCTTAGCAAATCTCCTAGACACGAACGAATGTGTAGCACCACAATCAAACAACACATAAGCAGGCAGCTTGTTGATGAAAATGGTACCTGTCACCACGTCGCTGGCGTCTTCAGCTTCTTCCTGTGTCATTGCGAACACACGAGCATTGGGCTTATCCTCCCTAGGCCTTGGCTTGCTCAGAGTCGCATTGATCGATCCAGCTTTTGCGCCTTGGTTCTCCGAACAATCCGCAATTCGGTGACCCAACTTTCCACACTTGAAGCATGCACCGCTCTGCTTGCGACAGTCTCCAGGATGACGTTGGCCACAGGTGGAGCACGTGGGCAATGCCGGGTTACTCTGTGTAGGAGCTGAGCCGCGGTTGTTGAAGTTTGGCCGCTTGTTCTAGGCCCACCTTGCGAAGTCTGAGCATTGAGGGGGCGCTTGTTTTTGTTGTCCGCTTCCCGCCTCTTTATGTCAGTCTCCGCGCGGATTGCAGCTCCCATCAAGTCTTCAAGACTTGTGGCTTGGTAAAATGCGAGGGCTGACTGAATACGGCTGTTTAGACCCTTTCTGTATCGGTGCAGCTGTTGGGGATCCGGATCCGCCCCCCGGCTAGGCAGCGGAAGAACAAGAAACAGGTGCCGGGAGGCGATCAATACGAAAAATCATACAATTACATTAATCGTCATACATAGGGCGTTTTAGCATGTTACCTCGCTGGCACTTGTGCCTGGCTCCAACCGGTATTACAATAATCCGGCTCTTCTCGGTAGATTGTGGTAGTTTACGCCAATCCGGTCCATGACCAGATCCGAGACTCCTTCGTCAGGCTGCACTAGAAGCCCTGACGAGATCAGCACAAACGAATACTCCTCGAAAAACTAGGCCGAAACGGTTTCCGACGAAGTGGCGGCGGCGGCGAGCGGCGGCGGGCGGCGCACGACGGCGGCGTGAGTAGGGAAGGTTGGGACCAACCAACCCTTGAAGCGTTGTGGCAACCATTGTAACTATTGCCATTAGGTCTTCTCTGCTAAGACCAGTCCCGTTGTTTGAGGGTCCTTCGCCTCCATTGTTCCTGTCGCTTCTACGATCGCCTGCCATATTCTGCCATAGGGACTCTTTATTAAGAATGGCGGTATATAACGGTGAAAGGTCGGGAATAAAATATCTTGAAGGCTAAGCAATTTATTCGAGTAGAAAAATGAATTGAATACAAAGCTAAAATATATCCTATTCATCATCTATCTCTCCCTCGCCTAGAGGAATGTCCTCAATCTCTTCCTCTTCCGGTTCTTCTTCCGGTTCTTCTTCCCAATCACCATCGAATGGGGCAGGGGCATTGTTGGCTTCTTGGAGACTGTGGATGGTTTGAAGTAGGCTATCCTTCTCATCCACCAGGGCCTCGATGAGCAAGTGTTGAGCTTGCATCGAATCTTCGGCTTTGTGGATGCGAGCCTGGAACTTCTTATGGCACTCCACATGGTTTGCTCTAACTTGTTGTTTCTTAAACTTCATTCTCTCAATTTTCTTGGACATGCTAAGGCATATCTCAGTCAGTCCGGCGATGACCTTATGCGAGGATTCTAAGGCTACTTGCGTTTCTTCAAGTTCCTTCTTCGTGGCGGTCAATCCTCGTCTCTCAGTGGCTAACTGGGCTCTAAGGAGCCTAATTGTGCGGTCTTGGGTATCGAGGGCAATTTGTTTCATGCGGAGGGCAGCCGCAGCACAAGTACGGGAGCAGAAGGGGCCATTTCCTAAAATTGAGGATACGTCCAAAAATACAAAGTCGTGAGGTTAATCCATAAACAGGGGATACTAACCATAGGGATCTCAGAACAGCTGACGGAACTGAAATCAGAGTTCTGTACAAAAAGTTATCAAAATTTTAAGCGAAAAGGCAAAGCATGTTTTCGGAGGGCAGCACTGGTCTCTCGCCAAACTCTGAAATTCTTCCGGGACCTTGAAAATTTCAGATTTGGTTTCCCAGCTGGATTATGAACCTGGTGAGCTCTGAAACCACTAAAATGTCACGCCCCGAGACCGAGACGCATGACATCGGCAATATTAAACAATTTAAAAATTGTAAAACATTAAGTCATCATAGCATAGCTCAAACCAGTCTATTACATATCCAAAATAATAGCGTTTTTACATCGGAAATCGGAAAAAAAATAGCGGAAGCGAAAAATTTAAAAAGTAAATACATCAACAAAACGAAATCTTCACCAGCCCCAGAACTGATCTTGTTCTTCTTCTTCTACCTGCTCTTCATTCTTATCTGGGTGGAGAAGTAAGGGGTGAGTGTTTGTGGAAACACTCAGCAAGTGGGGGATACCATTCGAGCATACAAAATATACTTATACATATACTGAATAACAGATTTCAGAACAGAGCTTAGACAGAACAGAGCATAGCATAACAGAGCAAAGCATAGCATAATAGAGCATAGCATAGCATAGCATAACAGAGCATAGCCTGACAGATAGCACTAATGATTACTTCGTGTCTATGGTTTACTGATCAGTCCCTAAGTTTTACTCCTCTAAGGGGTCGAGGCCATTAGTTACACCAAGTAACCCAGAAATCCGAAATATTCCGTAAACCCATATAACGACAGAATCGTGTCTATGGTTTACTGATCAGTCCCTAAGTTTTTCTCCTCTAAGGGGTCGAGGCCATTAGTTACACACAGTAACCCAGAAATCAGAAATATTTCGTAGACCCATATAGCGATAGTAAAAATCAGTGCAAGCGGAGTTTGAATGAGATAAAACCATCTGAACAAAAGGTGCTCGAACAGTAGACGAAGACTGAACTTTCGAAATGAATATAGGTATTATAACCAACGAAATACATATTAGCAAAAGCCCACTTACTTTCAAGGTTTGATTTTACGTGAACTGAGCGAAGCCTGCAGTCTGGTAGCACGAATCCTGCTGTTTGAAAAGGGGTCTGGCAGTAACTCGATTGCACGAATTCTTCCTAAGTTTCGCACCTGCTGGTTCGTCGCTTGCACAGAACTTTGGCTAAGAATCTGCTAGGATTTCCGCAGCACTTTGTCGCGAAGAACTGTCACTTTTCAGACTGAGGGAATTTCGAAATGGTGTGAGGAATTTTGTGGTCGTCTTCTGGTATTTATAGGCGTAGAGGTGAGAAATCAATCGTCCGCCATTAAAGGCTCTTAATTCCCTATCATTACGTCGACTGTTACGCGCGCATGATTTACGAGTTTTAATTGTCCATTACTTCTCTCAATTCGACGGTTACTGCGCGAAATCTGCCTTGTACGCGTGAGGAATCTTTTCGAATTTCCATGGTGAAGCTTCCTGTACAAAGAGTCTTGCTTCGCGTCGAAAAAAATCTGAATTTTCGTGGAGAAGATGAAGTCTGCGTCGCCAGCTGCTGAAGTTCGCGCTGCTGCTGAATTTCGCGTCGCTGCTGGAATTGCTTCTCTAAGTCGTCAGCTGTTGGATTTGCCTTGCTAAAAGTCCAATTGCTAAATTCTTTGTTGGTCAGAGATGGTTTGACCGTCCAGTAGCTGGTTTCTTTTCAAGCTCACGACTGATCCTTAGCGTTAAGTCAAAATGTTGTCGTGTCAACTTATTCAAGCGACACCGTTTTGATATCATTGAAAAGTACCTGCTGGTTATCTTTAAGTAATGTACCTGCTGGACTCTTGCAACAGCTGATTCGAGGTACCTGCAGCTATCTGCTGGTTTTAAATCATCGCACAAACCATCTGCTGAATCTTTAGCGTGAAGGCGAAACGCTGTCGTATCGACTTATTCAAACGACATCGTTTTGCTATCGCTTACTTTCAGTACCAACTGCTGATTCAAGATAACTGTGACTACCTGCTGATTGCTGACGTTACTGCTGACGTCATCGTTGCTTAGCTCTCCAGCTGGTCTTCTTGCACCAGCCGATCTTTCTTCATCTGCTGATCATGAATGGCCAACTGCTGAATCCTTTGCTGGTCAAAGCTGGTTTGACCGTCCAGCGGGTAATTTCGACCAGCAGCTAAAATTTGCGTAGTCGCTATACAAAACGACGACGTTTGCTATAAATCAGATCTCTCGCTAAGCAAATCAGATCCCATCATACGACGTCGCATTCTTCCCGTGCAATGCCTATCAGATCTCTCCATCGTGCGCCCAAAGCAGATCTTAACTAAACGCTGTCGTTTTGCTAAAAACACGCGGTGGATGCTTGCGCGCCTCTCGAATGCAGATTTCTCCCACAAACCTGCGTTTACCATGTGAGATCTGGTTTGACCCGATTATATGTTTTTTTTTTCGGGCTAAATTTTCGGGTCTTCACAGGAGGACTGTCCCTCTCTGATCCGCTCTCGAAGGGTTGGCTGAATAGTGAGCGCTGCCAAACTCGATGCACAACTTCCTGAATAAAACTCCAACCCAAATCTCTGAATCTCGGTCTATAGTGGTCGCTCCACTGATAAACACACCACCACTGAAGTCTTCCGGCTCGAAGCGTCCGCTACCACATTAGCCTTACCCGGATGGTAGTTAATGTCACAGTCATAGTCCTTCACCAACTCTAGCCATCTGCGCTGCCTCATGTTCAGCTCCTTCTGGGTGAAGAAGTACTTGAGACTCTTGTGGTCGGTGAATATCTGACACTTTTCGCCGTACAAATAGTGTCTCCAAATCTTCAGTGCGAACACTACTGCTGCAAGCTCCAGATCGTGCGTCGGATAGTTCTGCTCATAACTCTTCAGCTATCTCGACGCATACGCAATAACCTTACCTCCCTGCATCAGAACTGCACCTAACCCTCTCAGAGAAACATCTGTATAAACCACAAACTCCTCGTGGTCCACTGGCATAGCTAATACTGGTGCTGAAGTAAGGGCCTCCTTCAGCTGATCAAAGCTCCTCTGACAGTCGGTACTCCACACATACTTCGCATTCTTCTTGGTCAAGGCTGTCAAGGGCACTGAAATAAAGGAGAAGCCCTTGATGAATTTGCGATAATAACCTGCCAAGCCCAAGAAACTACGAATCTCCACTGCATTCTTTGGAATCCCGCAGTTCTGCACTGCCTCCACTTTCGATGGGTCAACAGAAATCCCATCTCTCGACACAATATGCCCTAAGAAAGCCACCTGCTCCAGCCAAAACTCGCACTTGCTGAACTTGGCGTATAACTTGTGCTCCCTAAAAGTCTGCAAAGCCGTCTGAAAGTGCTGTCTATGCTCCTTAAAGCTCCTCGAATAAATCAGAATATCGTTGATGAACACGATGATGAACTGGTCTAGATACTGCCTGAATACCCTGTTCATCAGATCCATGAAAATTGCTGGGGCGTTCGTCAGACCAAACGGCATCACCAAGAACTCGTAGTGGCCGTAGCGTGTCCGAAAAGAAGTCTTGGACACGTCCTCCTCTCTAACCTTCAGCTGATGGTAGCCAGATCTCAAGTCGATCTTCGAGAACACCGTAGCTCCCTGTAACTGATCAAATAAGTCCTCTATCCTCGGGAGTGGATATCTGTTCTACACGGTAACTCTGTTCAACTCCCGGTAGTCAATGCACAACCTCATGCTACCATCCTTCTTCACAAACAGAACCGGTGCGCCCCATGGAGAAAAACTAGGGCGAATGAACCCCTTGTCAAGAAACTCCTGAATCTGCTCCTTCAACTCCTTCATATCGGTAGGAGCTAAACGATACGGTGCCTTAGAGATAGGCACTGTACCTGGCATCAGCTCAATAGAAAACTCCACATCTCTCTCTGGTGGAACTCCTGTGACATCGTCGGGGAAAACATCTGCGAAGTCCCTGACTACCTCCACATCAGACAACGAAGGGCCTGCTGAATCTCCTGAAGCAGTAACACTGGCCAAGAACGCCTGAAATCCGTGCTCAACTAGCTTCCTGGCCTGTAAGAAAGATATGAATCTGGGCTTCCGCTGTCTCCTCGTCGCCTCAAAAACAAAAGCGTCTTGCCCTGGTGGCTTGATCGTCACTGACCTCCGCTGGAAGTCAATCACCGCACCAAACTCCGTCAACCAATCCATGCCTAGGATGAGATCGAATCTTGACATCGGCAACACAACTAAATCTGCTTGGACTGCATGATCCTGGAACATCATCGTCAATCCCTGTACCACTCTGGTCGTCGTCAGCTCCGTATGTACATCCTCCTTTGAAGGGCTACTCTGGTATAAGCTGTTTGCGCCCAAGTCAAGACCCTTTCCCCCTTCTCATATATCTCTTCCAATTTCAAAACAGCTAATCTCTTAAGAATGAAGGAATTAAGGAAATCATCTACTTCATCTATGACTTTTTCCCGCAACTGTACAAGCAACTCAATATCTGCAATAATCAGCGAAAAAAATTCCTTGGCCGGGTTACCTTTGATTGGATCTCTCTCCTGAAGGGGCGCCTTCCCCTTATCAGTAGCAGGAATCTTGGTAAGACTAGCCTTGTACCAGTCTCCTTCATCGACTCCCCTGATTGTGATATTCTTTCCAAAGCCGGTACATTCTTCAACAGAATGCAAATTTGGATCGCATAGCCCCTAGCTTGCCTCGATCCAGGTGTGACCATGTCCTTGAAAATGTTAAACAACAGTCGTCCCCAGTTGATGTGGATTCCTCCATTGATGACAGTCATCATTAAAAATCTTTCATGGGTGACCGCATCGAAAGACCCGGCCTTCACAGTCACTGATTTTGCCAGAATGTCACTCATCAGCCTGAACTCAATCTTCATTTCTCGCTTTTTGCAGGAAGTGCTCAACTGCTTACCATTAAAAGAGAAGACTGAAACGCACTAAACCTCTAATTTTTTTTGAAAAGCAGATGTGGAATAAACATTTAATAAAAGCTATAATTAAAAACCATAACTTAAAGCATTTGAAAATATCATCTCAACATCCGTTTAAAACTAACTGCAAAGTATCCCCAATCCAAATCGTACAAGCTAACATAAAAATCAGAGTATTTAAAACTGTTGCGGAAAACTGAACATGTTTAAAAACAATGGCATAAAATAACTGAGTGGTCACGGGGTAACAACCGCAGCGGAGCATCAGAGGTCCTCACCGCCGGTCGGAATAAAATCAGCATCATGCTCACCTGCACCATTTAAACCTAGTGAGCCTAAAGGCCCAGCATGCTCTATCTGATAATAACAAAGTAGATATAATAAAACCACATGCAGGCACATACGTATAGGAACATAATTTCATTACATTCGTGCGTGAAAGATCTTAAAACATTGAATCATAATGCGGTCATACATAAATTCATCGTATAACATATATATATTAAGGCATGGCATAAACATAACATAACTTAAAAGAACATGCGAGTCATATCCATGAAGTGTGAGCCATAATCGATTGATCAATCTATAAACCAACGTACGCGGCGGTGTGGTTCACCCGACCTTACCTCGGGATCCCTATATGTCACACCTCTGTGCTGCCACTTCACCATGATGTCACACATGGATTCATAGGCTCATACATTAAAACAGAGGATCCCCGGGCCCGGATACCTGGCTAACTCCCATCATTAAATTTTGCCCCACATCACTTCAATCCCTCAAAATATTTTTCCTTCATGCCTTAACATTTTATAAACTTTCATGATGCATGCATTTCATAAAAATTATGCAAATTTAAAAAGGCTTGGCCCATCAACATATATTTAATTTCCTTTAAACATTTCATACTCAAATACATAACATACTACGTATATCATTAAATATATATTCATGGGCCTATACATTTTCTCGACTCGGTCAAGGACTTCTTTTGGGGCCTGGCTCGCTACTTCTAGACCAAACGTCGCTCCAAAAACGGCCGATGAAACGAATGTTCACCGCTTTTTCCCATTTTTGC
>KQ988438.1:3713-27201 GCA_001598015.1 Dorcoceras hygrometricum | reverse complement strand
ATTTTGACCTTTAAAAGCAATTCCAATCGATTTTGACCTTGAAAGCCGATTTTGACCAAAAGACTGATTTTGACCAAATTAAATTCCAAAAATTTGATTTTGACTTAAATAAAATTCCTAAAGCCTTAATTTTGACTAAAAACTTAAAATTAAACATAACTAAAATTATTTAAAATATTTGACTCAATTTGGACCTTCTGACTATTTTCTTTGAAATAGAAACTTTGACACATTAATAAAAATAACAGGTCCATAATTAAAATAACTTTACCCCATTTTAAAATATTTGACTCGCGACTCAAAGAACCGATCTGGTCCAACCGAACCAGCCGAACCGGTTCAATTAGACCGAACCATAGCAAAAGTAAACCCTAAACCAACAATCACATGCCTACCCTCATGCGCAGCTGCGACCAGCAGCCACTTCGCGCAACAGTTCTCCCTGCTCCGTCCACCACTGCCGGAGTCCTTCCGTCTGGACCACCCCCAAGGTCCAGACGGTTCTAACGTGACCAACCTTGGCTTAAACCGTGGGTTAACTAGGGAGAACTGGTCGCTGCAAGTGGACGCTCCAGCCATGCTGCTCCGTCGCGACCACCTGCTGGTCTTCGCGTTCGTTCTCCCTACTCAGGCCACAAATGCCGGATCCCTTCCGACTGGACCACCCCCAGATCCATATGGTTCTAACGTAGCCGACCTTACCTCAAACCATGGACCGACCAGGGAGAACAAACCTCTGCAAGTGGACGCACCAGCCCAGCGGCGCGATGCGCCCCTCACGACTTCTACAGCATGATGTGGTTTGCTCGAACCCTTAGCCACTATCCTCCCTTCATCTAGACCACCATGAGTCCCCTAGGAACCCCTAGAACCGAGCCAACACCCCTGGAAATTGCCATGACCGAAGCCTCAAGACAAGAAAGCGTAACATGTCAAAAACCATGAGTCTCATGCATGAACTATGAACATAGAGGTAAAGATCCGAAATATTCACATAAAAGTCATGAAAAACCTTTATAAAACAGTATATTATGATCTAAATGGTGAGAAAAGAAGAATACAACATGCCTTGATCGAAGAAAGGAGTAGAGATACGCGTTACCGGAGCGGAGGACAATGGATTAGACCAACCACCTTTGAAATCCAATCAAAAGTCTGAAAATTTCGATCACCAATGGGTGAAGGGAGGCTGAAGTCGGCTGATGGAGGAGGAGGAGTAGGTTATTTTCAAAATTGTGGGAGGTGAGTGAATGAGAGGTGTACAAAAAGACCCCTCCAACTTGTTTTAATTAAAATAAAAGGCTTAATCCCAAAACTAACCATCCTCTAATTAAAAATGCCTAAAAATACTTAAAGTTCAGACTTCAAGCCTCTAATTTTTGTAATATAAGGTCTCTCAAATTTAAAAGTGTAGTAAAATTCATAAAAATAGCACGTATAGGCGAAAAACGGGTCCCCATCGATAATTGTGCATAAAATCTCATTTTTTTGGAAATGGTGCATAAAATAATAAATTTTTGCTTTAATATGTCTAAGGGCTAAAACATTTAAAATATTTTCAATTTAGTCGTCTCCGGTCTCGTCTCCCCTTACCGGAACTCCAACAGTACCGTAAAATGACATGCACAAAGTAAGGCATAAAATCATCATATAATCACATAAATGACATGAAATCATGCTAACATAAAGTTTTTCCCCTAGTCATGCGCTTAATTTAACGTAACTAGGATTTCTGAGCGTTACAGGATTTGATCAACCTAGAACCAGATTAGAAAAGCAGTTCAATGCACAGATCACATCGGGAAACCAACTGAGTAAGGATAACTTAGCAAAATGAATTTCAGAATGTTCGAGGCTTCGTACAGATTGATGTGATATGTTTGACCTCTCTGTATCGATTTGTAGTCGTTGGAACTACTTTGAGCTATTTCCTGATTTACAGAGATTTGGACTTCAGAATGTTCGAGGCTTCGTACAGATTGATGTGATATGTTTGACCTCTCTGTATCGATTTGTAGTCGTTGGAACTACTTTGAGCTATTTCCTGATTTACAGAGATTTGGACTGAACTGAAGACGGCGCAGAGTATGCTGAAAAGGGAAAAGCATTTATTGGAGATGTACGAAAATAGTACATGCATTTAAGACTCCGCAGATATTTCAATTTGGATACATTCGACGTGTCTACTGGTAACATTTATTACTGTTGTATCCAAAGAGTATAAATTGGAGAAGCAGATCAGTTGAACTCACCGAATGCCAACACAACGAACGAACTGTTGAATCAAACAACGAACAAAGAACAGAGTTTCCGAACCAGCTCACAGCTAGTGACACAAACTCACATATTGTTTCATCAATTCATTGTGTCACGAAACAATTGTACACACTCTGTAGTGCGAGTTATCACTGTAAAATCATAAACAGAGTGTTGAGAGCTAGATTAGTTAAAACAGTTTAGAGCTTTGTTCGTTGTATTTCGAACCAGATCGCGTGTCTGGGTTATTGGTTGAGTGCTAGGAGTTCTTGCAGCTGCTGGCTATCAGATCGGATTTGTATAAGAAGTTGTATAAATCAAATCTTCTAGTGGAAATACTTCCCGTTGAGGAAGAAGGGGAGACGTAAGAGAATTAACTCCGAACTTCCAGAAACAAATCTCTTGACTCTATCTTCTACACTTATGCATTTAACTGTTTACTGTTGAATCGTGTTCGTTTCGATAAAACATTTTTATTACACGAGACAACAGCTAATCAATGAGAACCCTCTAAGCTGGTAACTCGGCTTAGAGGTTAGCTAAGAGATGTAAAATTTTTGAAACAGATTTTCGATTAAAAATTAGCAAAGGGAGTTCATTCACCCCCTCCTCCTGAACACTCGAGCTTGTTTTTCGATCCTAACACACGGTATCAAATCATTACATTCTAATAATCAAGTATTTTCTTTACCAAAATCGAACCGAAATTGGCAAACTAAAACTTCAACTTGTATAGATTATACAAGCCAATCGAAATTGCTAAACACTAAATATGGAGTACTAAAATCATAGAGAACAAACATTAAGGACTAAAAAATTAATTTTTGCAACTTAAAACAAAATTGTACTTTACATGTGTGAGAGTATATAACCAATTCGATTTTTATTTTAGTTTCATAACACTTCAAAATCTAGCCGCTATAAGATAAACTAGAGGTCAGTTAGAGCCTTGAGGTAATCCCAAATCAAAAGCAAAAATGAAACAAAACAAAAAAAAAATCATAAAGCCACGGGAAAATACATTCGGTGAGTAAAGATTAAGGCACTCAAACGTAGACTCAATACTGGTATATGTATTAAAAATAGTAGTCAATTCTTTAATAGACAAAAATGGCCAGATATAATTCTTCACCGAAATTTGTAGGTATGACAGATTTTATGCAGTTTTAATACTTGGTTGGACAATAATGTCAAGTTAATGTTGAGTCTGCGTCAGTTGTGGCAAGCTTCTCTTCAGCAGTTTTCTCAGCTCTGACTCAAAGTTTCGTCAGCTGCTTCTTCCTGTCATAGGCGGCTTGAGCTCTATCTTTCCTCTTCTTCTCGAGTTCCTACAGTTAACAGAGATGTTGAGGTGGATACATCACACAATCTTTTAGTCACAAATGATTCATGAGATAATGTTACAAAGGTAAATTTGGGAGTGACTGGATAGGATGGAGAAATATAACACAATTTCCAAGTGAGTTGTAAGAGCACGCAGCCTTGAGCTATCTGCAAGGTAAGATCCAAGCCTTGCCAAAGCTAGACATGGCAACTGATAGACCTGGCCACGGCCGGTTTAGCCCGTCGCCCGACCCGGAACAGGACCGGTGTCAACGGTTTTCGACCCGAAACAGGCCCGGAACCGTGGGAGGACGGGCCGGTTCCGATTTACGAATTTGGTAACCCGTGGACCCGCCGGGTTCGACCCGAAACCGGTCCGGCGGATCGCTGGCTTTTCAAAAACATTATTTCCGTTGTGTTGCAGAATCGAACCCAGGCCAAAAATATGAGAAACCAGAGAACCGACCACTGTGCCAAATATTTGTTGCTACAAAAATAGCTAATATATTTATATATATAATGCTTCATTTATCATAAAATTGTTAAGATTGATTAAATTATACTATCTTAAAATGTCTAAACACCTCATTTAATTATTTTAATTAATATTTACATTTACCCAATCATTCTTTCAAATATTTAACAAGTAAAGTTTTCAAATATTTAACAAATAAATTGCAATAATTTAATAATTTAAAAACTTCTCATGTCATTTTGTCAATATATTACTATCATAACCATGTACTAATAATTTTTTATAAACTATTAAAGTTTCATTTATCATTGAATTGAGAACATTTGATTAATTTATATGATCTTAAAACGGCTAAACACTTTAGCATAACTATACTGATTATTAGATGCAAATGCCATATTTTCAACTTGTGTGTGGAAGATGGTCTTAAAAGTTTAGAACTTTATATAAGACCAATTAGATCTGTAATTTATTATTTGTGGACACATCCCCAAGTTATGAAACAATTGGGTAAATTTTGTAAAATAAATGGCATGAGACCGAAACGGTTTGTGCGTGATCTTCCATTATTTTGTTAGTGTTAAAAATAATTTAATTGAAATTTATAATGAATATAATGAGAAATATAGTCACAAGCACAACAACTCACCACCTCTAGTAGCACCACATCAAGACTATACAAGGCTCAAATATTAGTTCGTGAGAGGACAAAAAGTCCACGAGGATCCTCAAGTTCCAATCTGAAACTTGAGAATTATTTAACGATTGGTCGAGAGTTGCTTCAAGAACACAAGATAGCCAAAACGATACAAATGTCGACGAAGACACCGAGGACACTTGTGGAACAACAACTGGAGGAGGCACAAGTGATTAGATCAATTTCCCAATTTAATTCGTCTTTACTTTCTATTGTAATATTAAATTATTTGTATCGATTCAATTATATAATTTTTTGAAATTATTTACACTTCAAATTTCAAATTCAAATCCCAATTATTATTCTTTTAAATTCAAATTTCAATTCAAACACAAATTAAAATAATTCAAATTCAAAAATTAAAATTAAAATTATAAATTAAAATACAAATTAAAGTTCGAATTAATCAAAATTCAAATCCTCAAATCAAAATTCAAATTCTATTCAAAATTCAAATTAAAATTTAAATTCAAATTCAAATTGGAATTCTAATTTGAATTCGAAATTCAAAATAAAATTCAAATCAAAATTATATTATTCAATTATATTTATTTTTTGAAAATATTTACATTTTAAATTTCAAATTCAAATCCCAATTGGTATTTTTTTGACGGGTCGGACCCGGAACCGGCCCGTGGCCGGGTCTAGCAACTGGATGGTTCCGGGCCTGACCCGATGGGTTTGAGATTGTAATTCCAAAACCCAGGCCCGTAACCGTGGTTCAAGGTTACGGACCGGGTTGTGCATCCAGCGGGTCCAAGCCGGTTTCAGGCACAGATAGTATTTTTTTTAAAAAAATCGATTTAAACAAAAATCGTTTTTTTTTAAATTTCTTATTTTTTAAAAAAGATTAAAAATTGAAAAAAATTATAAAAAAATTAAGTATTTGAATTAGAATTAGAATTTGATTTAAAATTCAAATTAGGATTGCAGTTTGAATTTTAAAGTGATTTCGAATTCCAATTTAAATTCAAATTTGAATTTGAATCCAAATTTGAATTATAAATTAAATGAACCAAAATATAAAAAAAATCATATTCAAAATAATTAACATTTTAAAATAACAATTTGTCCTTATATTATATTCAAATTCAAATTTCAAATTTCAAATTTCAAATTTCCAATTTGAATTTCAAAATAATTACAAAGTAAAAAAAATAATAATCCTCATTTGCTATTCAAATTCGAATTTTGAATTTGAAATTTGAATAATAAAATAAATGTAAAAAATATAATTGGATAAGAATACAAATAATGTTAAATTTACATTATAAAGAATAAAGGCGAATTTAAATAGGATTATTTTGTCTAATCGCTTGTGCCTCCGGTTATTGTTCAAAAAGTGCTCTTAGGGTCTTCTTCGTCGTTTTCATCATTTTGACTATCCTGTGTTCTTGTTGCTGGTCTCGATCAATCGTTAAGTAGGCATTGCACTTCCAAATTCTCCAATCTATTTGTAGATCTCCTCTCATCAAGCGTTTTGCCCTCATGCAAAGCTTGCTCCATTCCAACTATGGAAGCATGACATGCGATAATCTCTTTTGTCATTATAGATAAAATGGGACATACTTGCGTCTTTTGTCTCCAAAATCACAGTATGTCGAACGTCTACTCATTTGCATCACTAAAAGGTGGTGGTAAAATAATTGTTAAGTTCTTGAATGGAACTTAAGGATCCTCGTGGACGTTTCATCCTCTCACGTAATAAAAGTTGTGCCTTAGATAGTCTTGATATGTTGCTACTAGTGGTTGTGGATCGTTGTCTGTAGGATCTATTTTTACAGATCATAATCTAAGTTTTGATTCACACAAAATCTGCTTCTATTAACGCTCTACGTGACATGCGCAGCTTGCTAAGACTGGAATAGACGTGAAGATATCCAAATTGGAATAGTGAGGGGACGCCTGAGCTGGACTGGTCGAAGATATCTAGCTGGAACAGTAAGGGGACGCCCAAGCTGGTTTAGTAGTTTACTTCCAGAAGTGCAGGGAACACCAAGCTGGTTCACCATCTTGGAGTAGGAGCAGCACGAAGATCAAGTGCAGAGTATGAAGAGAAGTTCAAGCGCAGAATCAAGAGCAGAGCAGAGGTCGTCTTTGTTCAAGAGCGGAACCTGAACAAAACGACAAGCCAAGCGATTTGAACACAAGACCTTCCACAGAATACTTTTCAGTGTTCAAATCGAAGTGCTGAATTGTATTTTCAGAACAAGTGCTCACACGCCTGAAAGGGATAAAGCCTGCAGAATTATTAAATGCAAAAGGACACAAGGTACAACACAATCAGAACTTTACAGAAGCCTTTTCAACGGCTACACCTTTGTGTCAGACGGATAGAATTGCACAAGAGGCTATATCAAGAGCAGAAGCTGGCAGCAGGAAAGGTGTACACAAGAGCATAATGAAAACAAAACAGTGAGAGATGCACAACAAACATGGGGGAAGACAACGAATCATTAGCTTTGTAGAAACACTTCCCAATGTGTGAGATTCTATTCGAGAGAGTGAGCTTACACTATATATTTCTCACACACAGATTCACTCACATATAAGAGCAGTGAACTTAACAGAATAGTTGAGTGAATTATAAACACAAATCATTGTGTTGTCTTTTGCACATAGACGTTAAAGAAGTGTGGATTGTCTTTCGCACTGAGACGTTAAAGAAGTGTGTGTAGTCTTTCTCATTGAGGCATAAAAGAAGTGTTGTTAGTCACACAACTTGCGGGCTTAGTGTGTGGTGGTTGATTCTAGGAGTTCTTGCGGTCGAGGGTCATCGGAGTGGGTTGCAGCGAGGGTCGTTGTAATCAAAGTCTTCTAGTGGATCCTTCCCATTGCGGAAGAAGGGGATATGTAGGAGATTGAGCTCCGAACTTCCACAAACAAATCAGCGTATTTCTTTACTGCTTTACTGCATTTATTCATACGCACTGTATATCTATAACTATGCTTAAAATTGTCTAAATGAGCTTTCGAATTTAAGAGATCAGGTTGAGTTATTTCTGCATAATTTATATTCATTACTCAATCTATATATCGGTGCACAAGTATTCAAGAACACTGAGCTATTGCAGCTCAAACTAAATAACCAGATCGCTTGTGCTTTCATCGAGATGGTTGGAACAACCAGCTAGAACCAAACTCTTGCACTGCGTTGGTTTAGCGTTGAGCTGGTTCAACTATAACGCGATCCGGTTTGAGTTGCGTGCTGGTTTTTATGTCCAAATATATTAAGAAGCACATAACTTGTGGGGTTGATGCCAAGGCTGTGTGAGAGCCAATGTGAGCTGTGGCAGATCTCACAAATCACGGACACCGCCCCCGGCCCATTTTGGGACCAACAAGTGGTATCAGAGCAGGTTGTTCTTGAATAGTGCATTTTCTTCGAAAAATATTTTAAACCGGTTTTAAAATTTATGTCTGCTCTGACAGTCGTTCGAAAGCCTGTCTATGTTACAAAATTTTTAAATATTTTCAAAACTCATTGCATATGGATAGGGGGAGGAATGTCTATTGAATTGCAGAGCGATTTCTCGAAAGGAAAGAGCGGCAACATCTCCTCTGACGAGATGACAGATTGCGAGATCTGTGGACGCCAAGATCTCTAAGGCGGAGCGAGGCTAAGCCTTAGGAAAAAATGGAAGAGATTATGTGAATTAATCTTCTATTGCTCCTCTGGTCCTTATAAATGATAAACTTTTGAGTAGCATAGATTTTTCAAAATCTCATGCATACATAATGTTTTCGACAAACTGTCTTCCCGTGCATAATGCTTTTACTTCGAAAATAAAATTACCCAGCTCTGTTGAGGGGGAGTTTCGTTTTAAATATTGAGGGGGAGAAAAGATTTCGAACTCTTTTTGATTCCCACAAAAGGGGGAGAAATGTTTCAAGCACAAACATACCTGCATATGTTTATCCAGATTTTGTGTAAATAAAAAAGGGGGAGATTGTTGGAACATCGTGCACAAACCGTTTCGGCCTCATCACATTTAATTTACAAAATTTGTCCAATTTTTTCTTGACTTGAGGATGTGTCCACAGATAATGACAAATATAATTGGTCTAATATAAATATATAAACTTCTAATACCATGTTGAAACACAAATTAAAAATATGACATGTACATTGAATATGAAAAACAATTTCCACCTATTGATGATTGACATAGTCTCATAAGTTCGTCAATGCTACAAGTATTTCCACTTGAATTATCAAAATAAATTGAAAAAAATTGTGTCGTCTAATGGAAAATAGAAGGGGATGGTGCCGTGAGCTCTCATACAGCTCGGACCAGTTCATGGATCGTAAACACATTCGTGTGTTAGGATCAAGCGCTTACCACTAGGCCAAAATCTATAGTTGTTAGCAATGTGAAATTTTATTTCTTATAATGTGGCAGCGCAGAGTGCACCTATTGTATGGGTTAGAATTGGGTTGTTAGGCCCATGAGTCCGGAGGTGCGTGTCTAACTGTTTGTGCTGTCTCATTTTCTTTAGAGATCAATCTTACCCTTTCCCGACCGCCGATCCTATCCCCTGCAGAGATAGTATTACCCGTTAAGATCTGGTGTCACACTTTTACAGACCACCTCACCAACTAGATCAAGCGGCACTACTTCAGCAGCTTGACGTAGCTCTTGAAGGGTCCTCCAGTGGGTAGGGTCATGACAAGAGTCGGAAGAACGCTTAACTCAACAACCCCCCCAAGAAGTATATAAAATGATTCTTGGAGATTCGAACCCCTGACATCGCTCTGATACCAATTGTTAGGATCAAGCGCTTACCACTAGGCCAAAAGTTATAGCTGTTAGCCAATGTTCAACTTTATTTCCTTATAATATGACAGCGTAGAGTGCACCTATTGTGTGTGTTAGGGTTGGGCTGTTAGGCCCATGAGCCCAGGAAGATGCGTGTCTAACTGCTGGTGCTGTCTCATTTCCCTTAGAGATCAGTCTTACCCTTTACCGATCGCCGGTCCTATCCCCAGTAGAGATAGTATTACCCGTTAAGATCTGGTGTCACACTTTTACAGCCCACCTGGACAACCAGATCAAGCGTACTACGTCAGCAGCTTGAAGTACGAGAACTTCCCAGGAGGTTGCTCATCCCAATACTGTTCTCACCCTTGAACGCTTAACTCAAAAACGTTCATTTAAAATAATTTTGAAAAACAGCACGCAATAACGAAACAACAGATCGTGCCTAAGCTGGATCAGCATGGAGAAGCGCTGCGTGTTGGTCCAGATTGCGTGCGATCTGGTCTATGAAAATATGAGCTGCAATAGTTCTGGTTCTAGAAAGTTTTGAGCATCGAGAAGTAGATCATGTATGATTAAAAAATTCATGCGGAAAGAAACCCAAAATACTCTCTGAAAATTGAAATCTTAAAGACTGGTTAAGACACATGTATGCATGAATGCAGTAAGCTGTAAAGAAAACGAACGCTGGGAATTTGTTTATAAAAGTTCGGAGCTCAATCTCCTACATCTCCCCTTCTTCCATTGTTGGAAGGATCCACTAGAAGAGTTGATCTTGCAGCTCTCTGTACAGACCCGATCCAACAGCCCTCAAGCTGTGAGAACAAGCCCACTGTTGCACACCAGCTCACAGGCTGTGTGACTAACTAACAGTTCTTTTACGTCTCAGTGAGAAAGACTACAATGAATTATGTGTTTGTGTTTAACCTCAACCAAACAATTAAGCTCATCTCTCGAAACTATGAGTGAATATATGTGTGAGAAGTTTACATTGTCAGCCCCGTGCTAAACACCAAGGATTAACAGCACAATTAAGCACATAATCTCGGAAGCATAAAATAGGGCTAAAAATTTTCGAAATGAAGTTGGGCCTGAACCAATTCATATCTTCAAAATAGTCATAATTAAAATACGATTTAGATCCAAACTCATACAACAACAGGTAATCACAAATCAAATCAACAACGATCCCTCAAATACATATAACCTCAGGGCATCCCCTGGATCAATACATAATATAATAACTGGGACTTCAAGGAAATGGGGATCGACCAGCTGGGTTTCCAATCTGTCCAGCTTGGTTACCTAAAGATCCTGCAAATGGGCAACGCAGACCCAAACAACACAAAAGCAGGAAAGAATACGAGGTCAAGCATCAATACGAATGAGCACTAATATACAGCAAATCATAACATGCAGTATCTAAGTCATGAATGCATGTGGCTGTCAAAGGACATCGGTCATCAAGGCCTGCTATCAGCTCGCAGTATCTCAATCGAGCCTCTATACCCGCACCAGTTATCAACCGGGGAAATCATCGACCTTTCAGGCACGACACATCTTTCTGTCGGTCACAACGTGGCTCTATCTCAGGTTCTCAATCGATCAAAGGCTCAATATGTATGCATGAATGTCATGAAATTCAAATCTGATTTCAACATGCATATAATACGTAAATAGAACATATCAATTCAATCAAGCTGTTCATGTAAACACAGAAATCACATAGCACAGATTTCATGTCTTAAATACTAGCACGCTATGTTCAAGCTGTTAACAAAAGCTCAACTCATACCTTAAATTCTCAGTACACTACCTCAACAGATCTCACCAGGCACAGAAATTACAGCCTGCTCAAAATTGCTACCTCGCTGGTCACGTTCAACACATCAGGGACTTCCCTGGAGCTCAATTATGTTAAGGAATCTCATATCTTAGTTCACAGTTGAATTTCTAAAGCATACTACCTACGGTCAGAACTCAAATATGGTTCTACTTATTGAAACAGCTTCTAACAGCTAGAACTAAGCTTAAAACAGCCAAAATCACTTACCCAAAATCTCAAGAACTCTCGGGTCTAGCTTCGCAAAAACGTTCGATCAATACTGCTACTTCGCGTTCCTCTCCAGCGTTGACTCAAGCCACCTAACTGGTATCAATCGAAAGAGCTACTCAAGACGAGCTCAACGCCACCAGTCTCGCTCCAAACAACGGCGGAAATCGACGGCAATTTACCGGAGAAGGGTTCGAATGAACAATAACTATCGAGGGTTTACTGGAGAAAACGATGAGAAATATCGGGTTCAAAATACGCTAAGTGTTGAGCAGCACTTGGTATATAAATCCTAGAACCACTGCTGTTCTAAGCAATTCAGATCTCTGCTTATACTAAGGCAAAAGTCCTCTCAAAGCTGACTCTAGCTTTCGCTCACTGCTGATACAATACAAACATCTAAACACTCTACTAACTCATATAGCAACCGACGTCGCACCAACTAATAAAAACGACGTAGCAGAGCTTCCACAGTTGAAACAGATCTCTCCCTCTAGCGACATCTGAACAACGTTAATAATCAGCAGTCAACTCACTCGTGTTGACTAACACGTGGCATCATCTCGCACGCGCGTGCTAACACGAACAGCTGCTTCTCGCTACACTCTCATTGCTGAGTTGACTAGCATTGACATCTGTTCACGCTACTGCTGAATACCAACATCTGAACCACGCCACTGCTGCCTTCTTCTCTAATCCAAAAACGCTGTCGTTCCAACTAATCCAAACGACGACGTATCAACACCCACTACTGAAAACACATTAGGCAACATCTGAACGCCAGCAAATTCTCGCGCAAAGGCGCTGCTGGCCTAGCTTCTTCCTAGCAATGATCCTCACGTCTGAATTACTAATGGAATCCAAATTTGACGCAGATCTCACTCGATAACCAACTTCTCACTGATGATCATTCTACGTCTAAATCTGAGCACCCAGAAATCACAATTTCCGTGAAATCTTAATCCAAAAGCTGATTAACCATTAAATCATACTTAACATATTTCTAGTCCTCACACTCTCCCCCACTAGAAATCGATTTCGTCCTCGAAATCAGTTAAGTCATCAAATCAAAATCACAACAGCAAGATATCTTATTCATGACACACTATACTAGACACCATTCCTAATATACTCATGCCATACTGCCTTGTAAATCTCAATACTAAATAGAATCTAAATTCAGCAGCAAAATCACTTAAATCACGAAATCAATCAAGCTATAAGGTTACCTGGATCGCTACTGTCATAGCTCAAACAGATGAGGCCACTCTTGTCTCATATTTTCTTCAACTTCCCAGGTAGCTTCTTCACGTCCATGCTTGCTCCATTGTACTATCACCAACGGTATAACCTTATTCCTCAGTTGCTTCTCCTTCCTATCCAGAATCTGCACTGGATATTCAACATAGCTCAGGGTCTGGTCTAGCTCTACTTCATCAGTCCTCAGCACATGGGATGGATCTGGCTCATATTTTCTCAACATTGATACATGAAAAACATCATGCATCGCTTCTAACTCATCAGGAAGCTTCAATCTTTAAGCCAACTGTCCAATCCGCTCAACAATCTCAAAGGGACCAACGAATCGAGGAGCTAACTTACCCTTATCTCTGAATCTCATAACACTCTTGAAAGGAGAAATATTGAGAAATACACGATCGCCAACCTCAAATTCTAACGGTCTGCGTCGCTTATTAGCATAGCTATCATATCTATCTTGTGCAGCTTTCATTCTACTCCGAATCAATTCAACCTGATCTTTCATATGCTGCACAAACTCAGGAGTAGAAATCTGTCTCTCACCAACTTCTTCCCAACAGATCGGTGATCTACACTTGCGACCATATAAAGCTTCAAACGGAGCCATTTCAATGGTCACTTGGTAGCTGTTGTTGTAAGAAACTCAACTAAGGACAAAGCATCCTGCCAGCCATCACTGAAATCCATCGCAACTGCACGCAGCATATCTTCTAAAGTCTGAATGGTCCTCTCAGATTGGCCATCTGTCTGGAGGTGATAAGTAGTGCTCATCACCAATCTCAAACCCATCGCTGCTTGCAAACTGTTCCAAAATCGAGAGGTGAATCTTGGATCTCTATTTGACACTATCGAAACAATTTCAATGGTCACTTGGTAGCTGTTGTTGTAAGAAAACTCAACTAAGGACAAAGCATCCTGCCAGCCATCACTGAAATCCATCACAACTGCACGCAGCATATCTTCTAAAGTCTGAATGGTCCTCTCAGATTGGCCATCTGTCTGGAGGTGATAAGTAGTGCTCATCACCAATCTCAAACCCATCGCTGCTTGCAAACTGTTCCAAAATCGAGAGGTGAATCTTGGATCTCTATTTGACACTATCGAAACAGACACTCCATGCAATCTAACCACATGGTCGACATATAACTTCGCCATTTTCTTCATCGAGCACCTCACATCATAGGGAATGAAATGGGCTGACTTCGAAAGTCTATCAATCACTACCCAAATTTCATCGCATCCCCTACTCGATCGAGGCAAATGAGTCACAAAATCCATGGCGATGTGCTCCCAATTCCATTGGGACACTTCTAAACTCTGCAACAATCCATCAGGTCTCATTCTCTCGGCCTTGACCTGCTGGCAATTCAAACATCGAGCAACAAAAGCAGAAATGTCGCTCTTCATGCCTTCCCACCAGTAGTGAGACTTCAAAACATGGTACATCTTATTCTCCCCCGGATGTACGCTATATCAACTGCAATGCGCTTCATTCAGAATAGTCTCCTTCAAATCAATCAAGTTCGGAACAACCAATCTTCCTCTAAATATCAAACATCCATCAGAAGCAACAGAGAAATCTTCAGACTGACCATTCTGGGCCTTAATCCTTAACTCATGGATATACGGATCAGTCCTCTGCACCTCTCTGATGTCAATCATAATCTGTGGTTCAACCTGAATCGAAGAAACTAAGAAGTACTGATCACTCGGCTGGAATCGCCAACCCAAAGTACTCAACTGCTCGTGGACTCTCGAGGTACTCAAGGATGTTAGCATCGCAGGCTGGGCTTTCCTACTCAAAGCATCGGCTGCTAAGTTCACCCGCCCAGGCTGATACTGTATCTCGCAATCAAAATCCTTAAGCAACTCCATCCAACGACGTTGCCTCATATTCAGATCTGACTGGGTGAAGATATACTTCAAACTCTTGTGGTCGGTGTATACCATAAACTCCTCACCATACAAATAGTGTCGCCATATCTTAAAGGCAAACACAATCGCAGCCAACTCTAGATCATGAACGGGATATCTCATCTCATGAGGCTTCAACTGTCGAGACGCATACGCAATCACGTACCCGTTCTGCATCAAAACACACCCTAAACCACTCAGAGAAGCATCGGAGCACACCACAAAACCTCCCGAACCCGAAGGCAAGGCCAAAACAGGAGCAGTAGTCAACTTCTCCTTCAGCATCTGAAAACTCGACTCACACTCATCAGTCCAAACAAACTTCCTATCCTTCTTGGTCAACTGAGTCATCGGCCTATCTATCGAAGAGAACTTCTCAATGAAACGCCTATAATAGCCAGCCAATCCCAAGAAACTATGGATCTCAGAAACATTCCTAGGTCGCTCCCAGTTAAGAACTGCTTCGACCTTACTAGGATCCACAGAAATTCCTTGCGCTGAAATCACATGACCCAAGAAAATAACTCTGTCTAGCCAAAATTCACACTTGCTGAACTTGGCATACAGTTGTGAGTCTCTCAGTCTCTGCAACACTAGCCTCAAGTGTGAGACCTGGATTTTATGGAAGATTAATGTTAGATTAATCGGTTTTAGCAATTCTGGAAGTTTTCGTATTTTTGAGATTTTTGGGTGAAAGCTGGTCGATTTGGTGAAAACCAGTCGTAGAGTGTATTAGTAACGCGGGATATTAAACTCCGTCGTTTTGGCGTGAGTGACCAGTCGTTGGCAAAGTCTGCCAGCAGCAACGCTTACGTGGATTCAGCAGAGAGCGCTAAGGATTTCAAAACGGTGACGTTTTGTGAAGCATCGACTGGGTGATATCTGTTAGCAGCAAGCTCCTGTAGCTAAGTGCAATACGCCGTCGTTTGGATTAGTAGAGGCGACATCGTTTTGATTAGCGGTAAGAAATCAGAAGCTGGTGTGTTTGCCCCTAGTAGCGATCAGTCGTTGCATGTGTTAATTCAACAGATTTGCTGACGTGGTTAAGCGACGCCGTTTAGATTAGTTGAAACGCTGCGTTTCGAGTGTTGCGTCTGGTACCAGTCGCAGGGATCTGTTGCGTTGTTGTGAAATCCAGTCGCTGGTTTTGGTTAACCAGCTGTTGACAGATAGAATGACGTAAGCTGTGCGACGTCGTTTAGTTAAGTCGCTATGACACCGTTTTGCTTAGTGTTTTTTGAGAATTTAGCAGTTGCTTTGCTTTGCATCTGCTGGTTGTGTTTTCAACGAGTGTCGACTGGTTTTGTCGGTGGTATTTGTTATCAGCAATCGAGAAGTTTATATAATTGAAGACTTGGTCTTCGATCGATTACCAGATCCCATACTTAGCGAAATATTCTTCTGATTGTCGACCTTTGTTTCTCGAACCCTAGAACACTGTTCACCATGAGTTCTCCGGCAAATTCCCGTCGTTTCCGGCCAACGTTTGTTACGTTTGAGGTAGCGTTGGACTCCTCTCGTTAAGGCACTTCGTTTCTTACCCTTCTCTTAGGCAGCGGAGGAGCTGGAAGAGGATCGCAGAGACATCTCCTTTGTTTAGTTTGTTAGCATCCTATCCTAGCTTGTTGGGGTAAGTAAAGGTTCTACCTTTTTAAGCTTTGTTAGAGCTTTTCGTAGTGTATAAAGGTAGAATTAGTGCTGGTGGAGTTGATAACTCCCAGCCGTGGCATTTCTGAGATGTAGTCCTTGAGCAGTTGTTTGTATTGGCTAGCAGGTGACAGATCTGCATGTCTCTCAGACTATTCGTTGAAGCAATCTTCTTTCTAGTTGTATCTCAGGAATTTAAGGTACGGATATGAGCTTGATGTAGCTGGGAATTGGCGTGAGATTTAATGTTAGATGGCTGCTGGTGCCTTGCCATGGATGTTGCTGTGTGCATATGTGATTGCTGTTGATGTTAGCTGCTATGTTTATGCATACACGCATTTCCCATATTGCATTCATATTTCTGTTGCAGCCATTGCTTTGTATTCCGTTGTATTGCTGTTGTTTCTTACCAGGATACGAGGGCGAGCAACGATACCGCACTCTCATCTCCCTGCTGGGATCTGTTAGCCGCCATGCGCCGAGTGGTTAACTACCACAGTTCATGGGCGAGGCAACGGCAGGTTGAGTTGTTTGTTGCATCTGGTATTTGGGTGTCGTGTCAAGGCGAGTGGCTCATTACCACACTTTGAACACATCCTGTGGCCACTGATTCGTTGCTGATCTTGTGGAGCTATGTTTGAGTTCCTTGGCTCCCTTGTTGATTGTAGCCTTCAGCTGTTATCCGGTGTCTCATGCATAGCATCTACATTTTATCTTATGCATTTCCTTTAGCTGTTTCAGTTGCTCTCCGTACTGGGGTTTGACCCCATGTCCCTCTGGGGCTTGGTTGTTTCCTTGTTTGTGTTGTTTTCAGGGAATCCAGGTTTTACAGCTGGTCGTGGTTTTAACCCAGCTGGCGGTTCCCCAGGAGGTGGTTAGAGTATCCCAGTAGCGTATAGCATATATTTATGTATCAGTATTATTAGCCAGGGGATGCCCTGTGCTTCGTTGTTGTAGCCAGTGGTTGGAGTCTGATACGTGTGCATGTATGCTGTACTGTATTGAAATGGTTTGTAGCCATTTGTTGTTTTGTTGATTTCGAAAACTGGGATATTTATTTTGAGTATCATACTATTTTAAATTATATTTTTTTAACCGTCGGGCCAAAAACAAAAATATTACCCGCTTTTTAGTAGCTTCCGCATGTGTTTGTATGTTTTATCTTTGATATGAGCACGAGGCCTGACATCAAGTGCTCTTTATGCTCTATGAAACTCCAAGATGTCATCTATGAAGACAATCACGAATCTATCAATGTACTCGCTAAAGACGCGATTCGTCAAATCCATGAACACAGCAGGAGCATTCGTCAATCCAAACGGCATCACAAGAAATCATAATGCCCGTATCTCATTCGGAAAGCTGTCTTTGCTACATCAGCGTCTCTAATCCGCAACTGATGATAGCCAGATCGCAAATCAATCTTCGAGTACACGGCCGATCCTTGAAACTGATCGAACAAGTCACCAATCCTCGTCAACGGATACTTGTTCTTCACTGTCGCTTTGTTCAACTGCCGAAAATCAACGCACATCCTCATAGATCCATCTTCTTCACAAACAGAATCGGAGCTCCCCAAGGCGACATACTCGGTCTATTCGGAAAGCTGTCTTTGCTACATCAGCGTCTCTAATCCGCAACTGATGATAGCCAGATCGCAAATCAATCTTCGAGTACACGGCCGATCCTTGAAACTGATCGAACAAGTCACCAATCCTCGTCAACGGATACTTGTTCTTCACTGTCGCTTTGTTCAACTGCCGAAAATCAACGCACATCCTCATAGATCCATCTTCTTCACAAACAGAATCGGAGCTCCCCAAGGCGACATACTCGGTCTAATGAAGCCTTTCTCAAGAAGATCTCTCAACTGATCCTTGAGTTCTTTCAACTCTGCTGGCGCCAATCGATACGGAGCTCTAGAAATCGGGGCTGTACCAGGCACCAACTCTATACTGAAATCAATTTCTCGTCTCGGAGGGAATCCAGGAATCTCGTCTGAAAACACATCTGGGAACTCTTGAACAATCGGAACATCGCTCAACTCCACTCTCGACTAACGGGAAACATCTAGGGCATAGATCATAATTCCTGAATTCTCTAGCGACATCAAACTAAACATCTCCATGGCTGACACCATAGGAATCTTAGGTCGCGAATCAGCACCATAGAACTCCCATTTCTCTCTAGATCGAGGCCTAAACCTCACCACACCATGGAAACAATCAACGGTCGCTCTATTCTCAGTCAGCACATCCATACCCACAATGCAATCAAAATCTTGAATTCCCAAAACAATCAGATTGGTCATCAAAACATGCTCATCAAAACATGCTCATCAAATCTAATCAAGCAATCCAACACCACCTCTCGGGACAACAGACTCACACCAGCAGGGGTGGACACGGAGACAACATCACAAAGTGGGGAAGAACTCAACCCACGCTCATACACAAACAACTCAGAAATGAAAGAGTGTGATGATCCAGTGTCAATCAAAACTCGTGCGGGAAAATCAAAGATAACGCATGTACCTTGAATCACTCCTGTAGGTATCTCATCAGCCTGCTCTCTCGTCAAGGCATTTGCCTGAGCCTTCTGCGGTCCTGGAAATTGAGGTCTCGAAGGTACTCCAAACCTAGAAGGCTCACGAGGTTGGAATCCTGAACGTTGGGACGGAACAAAAGGCTGCTGTCGCTGCAAAGAACCACCAGCGGAACCTTGCTGCGACTGACCCAAAGACTGCCCTCCCATCAAAGGACACGCTCTAGCAAAATGTCCCGGTTGTCCACAAAGATGACAAAGACCTCGAACTCCACGACACTGCGAAGTCTCATGCTTCCCTTCGCACTGTCCACAAAACGCACCACCAGAACTACTGCCAACCAGAACTCACAGAACCAGATGAACTCGAATGCGTCTTATTCTTAAACTGTTTGCCTAGTAGTTTGAACCTCTGACGATTCGATTGATACGACCCCTGAGGAGACTGAAACGATTGCGACACATCTTGAACCGGTTGAAAAGAGCGCCCCACTGACGGCTGAACCGGAGCCTGTGCCTCCAACAAACTCTCCTCAATATCTAGAGCCCGATCCACGGCCTCAGCATACGTCGCAGGTGATCCAGACAACACCATCCGGAACAAATCAGGTCTCAAACCCTTCAGAAACTTGTTCCTCTTAGTCCTTTCCTGGTTAGCTACATGGGGAACATACATTAAACTGTTGTAGTAGGACTCTGGCGTATACTCCTAGTCGGAACGCTGCACAGAAGCTCTCCCAAGTAATCACAGCCCCACTCTCACGCAAGATACGGGAAGTACCTCTCCACCAGCGCTGCACATTATCTCTCAACTGCAACACCGCTAGATTCAATCTCTTCTCAGGATCGTACTCCAAAGTATCAAACAACTCTTCCATCTGAACTAGCCAACCTTCAGCCATCAAACCTCCCTCAGCGCCCGCGAACGTAGGGGGAATCGTCCGCTGAAACCTCGCCAGAACTAACTCCATCTCGCCAATCTGTCTCGTCACATCCTCAACCTCTGCCTGTCTCTCTCGACGACGCAAAGGGATGTTCTGCTGAATGCCCTCATCACTATCCGAGGCCCTAGACTCCTCAGCGGAACGTCTAGCAGTCCTACCTCTACCTCTTCTCGGCGGCATCTAATCAAATCTCAAGGTAAGAACTAACAGCATATAATCACAGAGAAAAGTAAAATAATCACATAAGACACAGAGTCAATCAAAATCAAATCCAAACTTTGTGCCTAGACTCAAGTGTGATCAAAGGAAAAACGAGCTTATCCCAGTTTAAGCTCTGATACCAAAAGTGTCTGGCCCCGTGCTAAACACCAAGGATTAACAGCACAATTAAGCACATAATCGCGGAAGCATAAAATAGGGCCAAAAATTTTCGAAATGAAGTTGGGCTTGAACCAATTCATATCTTCAAAATAGTCATAATTAAAATACGATTTAGATCCAAACTCATACAACAACAGGTAATCACATAAATCAAATCAACAACGATCCCTCAAATACATATAACCTCAGGGCATCCCCTGGATCAATACATAATATAATAACTGGGACTTCAAGGAAATGGGGATCGACCAGCTGGGTTTCCAGTACATCCAGCTTGGTTACCTGAAGATCCTGCAAATGGGCAACGCAGACCCAAACAACACAAAAGAAGGAAAAGAATACGAGGTCAAGCCTCAATACAAATGAACACTAATATAACAGCAAATCATAAACATGCAGTATTCTAAGTCATGAATGCATGTGGCTGTCAAAGGACATTGGTCATCAAGGCCTGCTAATCAGCTGGAAATAATCTCAATCGAGCCTCTATACCCGCACAGTGTATCAACCGGGGAAATCATCGGTCAGTGATCTTACAGGCCCGTCAGAGACACAACTAATCAGTCGGTCACCACTCCGATGATAGCGTTGTAACTTTCGGGCATGACACATCTGTCTGCCGATCACAACGTGTCTCTATCTCAGGTTCTCAATCGATCGAAGGCTCAATATGTATGCATGAATGCCATGAAATTCAAATCTGATTTCAACATGCATATAATACGTAAACAGAACATATCAATTCAATCAAGCTGTTCACGTAAACACAGAAATCACATAGCACAGATTTCATGTCTCAAATACTAGCACGCTATGTTCAAGCTATTAACAAAAGCTCAACTCGTACCTTCAATTCTCAGTAAGCTACCTCAACAGATCTCACCAGGCACAAAAATTACAGCCTGCTCAAAATTTCTACCTCGCTGGTCACCTTCAACACAGCAGGGACTTCCCTGGAGCTCAATTCTGTTAAGGAATCTCATATCTTAGTTCACAGCTGAATTTCTAAAGCATACTACCTACGTTCAGAACTCAAATCTGGTTCTACCTATCGAAACAGCTTCTAACAGCTAGAACTAAGCTTAAAACAGCCGAAATCACTTACCCAAAATCTCAAGAACTCTCGGGTTTAGCTTCACGAAAACGTTCGATCAATACTGCTACTTTGTGTTCCTATCCAGCGTCGACTCAGGCCACCTAACTGGTATCAATCGAAAGAGCTACTCAAGACGAGCTCAACGCCACCAATCTCGCTCCAAAAAATGGTGGAAATCGACGGCAATTTAGCGGAGAAGGGTTCGAATGAACAATAACTATTGAGGGTTTACTGGAGAAAACGATGAGAAATATCAGGTTCAAAATACGCTAAGTGTTGAGCAGCACTTGGTATATAAATCCTCGAACCACTGCTGTTCTAAGAAATTCAGATCTCTGCTTATAATAAGGCAAAAGTCCTCTCAAAGCTGACTCCAGCTTTCGCTCACTGTTGATACAATACAAACATCTAAACACTCTACTAACTCATATAGCAAACGACGTCACACCAACTAATCAAAACGACGTAGCAGAGCTTCCACAGTTGAAACAGATCTCTCCCTCTAGCGACATCTGAACAACGTTAATAACCAGCAGTCAACTCACTCGTGTTGACTAACACGTGGCATCATCTCGCACGCGCGCGCTAACACCAACAGCTGCTTCTCGCTACACTCTCACTACTGAGTTGACTAGCGTTGACATTTGTTCGCGCTACTGCTGAATACCAACATCTGAACCACGCCACTGCTGCCTTCTTCTCTAATCCAAAAACGCTGTCGTGGCAACTAATCCAAACGACGACGTATCAACACCCACTACTGAAAATACGTTAGGCAACATCTGAACGCCCGCAAATTCTTGCGCAATGGCGCTGCTGGCCTAGCTTCTTCCCAGCGATGATCCTCACGTCTGAATTACACTGGAATCCAAATTCGACGCAGATCTCACTCGATAACCAACTTCTCACTGCTGATCACTCTACGTCTAAATCTGAGCACCCAGAAATCACAATTTCCGTGAAATCTTAATCCAAAAGCTGATTAACCATTAAATCATACTTAATAGATTTCTAGTCCTCACATACATTGTAATCTCTGTCAGGCCTCGTGCACAAACACAGTGTTAACCATGCAAACACATAGCGAAAGCAATAAAAATAGTGCTAAAATTTTTCGCTTTTGGCCTGACTGATAAAACATAATTTAAAATACTGCAATACTCAAAATATCCCAGTTTACAAACTACACAAGGCTAAAAGCCACAATACAACAATACAACATGCATCAAGTACCAATCAATATCACTACAGCCGAATACAATAAAGCACAAGGCAGCCCTCGGCTAACGATATTGATACATATATACTATACGCTAACTGGGACACTCTAACCACCTCCTGGGGCACCTCCAGCTGGGTCAACTCCACGACCAGCTGAGAAACCATGATAACCTGAAAACACACACAGGCAAACAACACTAGCAACAGAGGGACACGGGGTCAAACCCTAGTACGGAGAGCAACTGAAAAATAGCAGTTAGATAGCAATAGATAAAATGCGAATGCTATGCATGAGAACAAGGCTCAACTGAAGGCAGGGAGCCAAATGATCTCAACAACTGCTCAACAAACGAATCAGTTCAACTGAACAACAGTGGCCACGGGGTGTGTGAGCATATGTGAGCTACCAACTCGTCTCATCACACGACACCAGATGCAAAACACAGCTCAACCTGCTGTTGTACAACTCATGAGATGTGGGAGCTACCCACTCCGCTCATAGTGGCTAACAGATACCAGCAGGGAGATGAGGTATACGAGAGTTACCCGCTCGTCGTCAAAACATGCATCTTGATACGCACAGATCAAGATAACAAGGCACAGCTAAACAAGATCTGAAGACAACATGAATAATGTGTTGGGTAACCGTGGCGGATCCGGATCCCGTCTCCCGGCGAGGCAGCGGAAGAATAAAATTGGCCGGGAAACGTGCAATACAAATTTTAAAACTACTGCAAACTATGAACCATTCATAGGGCGTTTAGGCAGTTACCTTGCTGGCGACTTGCGCCTGGCTCCAACCAGAATTACAAGAAGACCGGCTCTTCACGGTAGGCGGCTGTAGATTCGTCAATCAGGTCCACGACCGGAAGGGAGACTCCTTCGTCAGCCTGCACTAGAAGGCCTGACGAGATCAG